>JANSLP010000141.1:0-76155 GCA_029298735.1 Ophiostoma sp. CBS 140.51
AGGAAGAAATACTGCTGGCACTATGTTTTCATGGAACTCAATGTTGTAAAGTTGGACTTGACTGGAATATGACTTTAATAGAAGGATAAGAGAGAAATATCGGAACCCCAAAAATCTATGAGGATACCTCTTCATTGATAATTTTTTTTAAAAAAAATCAAAGGAACATAAATCTATGTAAAAGGGCCGCATTTTAGTATAAACTGTCTACACTAAAGGTACCTCTAATTGCTTGGAAACAACACAACAGTAAAACTATCGAGGAGCCAAAGAGTGTGTCTAAGTCGACAAGGCTCTGGATCCTCAACACCCGCCCAGTCCCAGTCCTGACAATTCAAAAATTTGTCAAAACTTTAGATCGACCTTTGACTCAAGAGATAAACTCTCAGGCCCATTATGAGCCTGCTTTACGCGTCTTTCATTATTTTGTCACAGAGCGAGGTGCCTTGTAGACGTCATTTGGTGCAAACAAACTGGTCAGGGGTAGTTGTCAACTGGCCTGGCCGTTTACAACTGTAGTTGGTGCAGTTAGTGACCTTCAGGCGTTGGTTCCGGGGGCCAGTCTGGCTTAGTCAGACTGCCAGGTCCCACACCAGGGCCCAATAACGTGGGGTCCTGTGCTGTAGTAGCCTTCCCCTCGCAGGCAGCTGCAAAAGCGCAACAGTACCCGCAATTAAAAGAAATGGAAATTTAATTAGTAAAAGTGAGCTAGCACCAGTGAAAAAATAAGAGAAGCAGCCAGAAAGGCAGAAAAATAGGAGAAGCAGGCACCGCCAAAGGCCAAAAGCCGCCACTGGCATATTGCTCCTTTCGAACCTCCCCCGCCAAGGTCAAAATCGGTGAAAAGCATCAAAGTATAACGACCTCCAAATTCGCGTCGATACCAACAGATCGGCCGTTTCGACACATTTCCTCCCTCCCACCTCCTATACCAACATCCGAAACCTCCTTTTCCTGTCCTTCCTAGACCATGTCGGCCGCACAGCTTCTCAACCCCAAAGCCGAATCGAGAGTACGTTGCTCCAAAATGCGCCGCCTTTGCCCCTATCTTCACCGATTGGAGGCTTCCACTTTGACGAAGCACCAAAATGACGAAGCTTTGTCGGGTGCTATACCCTTGAACACGAATGGACCACGATGCTAACAATTGACCACAGAGGCGCGGCGAAGCTTTGGCCGTGAACATCGCTGCCGGTGAGGGCCTGCAGGATGTGCTCAAGTCAAATCTGGGCCCGCTGGGCACCATCAAGATGTAGGACCTTCCACTTTCTCTCTGCTTTTCCTCTTTCGAGCACCCGTCTAACCTAAACTCCCCTCCCCTCCCACAGGCTCGTCGACGGCTCCGGCCAGATCAAGCTCACAAAGGACGGCAACGTGCTGCTCCGCGAGATGCAAATACAGAACCCCACGGCCGTCATGATTGCGCGCGCGGCCACTGCACAAGACGACATTTGCGGCGACGGCACCACGTCCGTCGTGCTGCTGGTTGGTGAGCTGCTGAAGCAGGCCAACCGCTACATCTCCGAGGGTCTGCACCCGCGTATTATTACCGATGGCTTCGAGATTGGCAAGGCCGAGGCGCTGGCGTTCCTCGACAAGTTCAAGCTGCCCAAGGACGTTGACCGCGAGCTGCTGCTGTCCGTCGCCCGGACATCGCTGGCCACGAAGCTCAACGCCACCCTCGCCAACAAGCTGACCCCGGACATTGTCGACGCCGTCCTGGCCATCTACCAGGCGCCCGCCAAGCCTGACCTGCACATGGTGGAGATTATGAAGATGCAGCACCGCACAGCGTCCGAGACGCAGCTGATTCGCGGTCTAGCGCTTGACCACGGCGCGCGCCATCCGGACATGCCCAAGCGTGTCGAGAACGCCTCGATCCTGACCCTCAACGTTTCTCTCGAGTACGAGAAGACGGAGATCAACTCGAGCTTCTTCTACTCGAGCGCCGAGCAGCGCGACAAGCTCGTCGACAGCGAGCGCCGCTTTGTGGATGCCAAGCTCAAGAAGATTGTCGAGCTCAAGAAGCAGGTATGCGGCAACGACCCCAAGAAGGGTTTTGTGCTCATCAACCAAAAGGGCATTGACCCGCTGTCGCTCGATGTCCTGGCTAAGAACGGCATCCTGGCCCTGCGCCGCGCCAAGCGCCGCAACATGGAGCGTCTGCAGCTGGTGTGCGGTGGCATCTCGCAGAACAGCGTCGACGACCTGACCCCGGACATCCTGGGCTGGGCGGGCGTTGTCTACGAGCAGCAGCTGGGCGAGGAGAAGTACACGTTTGTTGAGGACGTGAAGGACCCCAAGTCGGTCACGCTCCTGATCAAGGGCCCCAACCAGCACACCATTACCCAGATTACCGACGCCGTGCGCGACGGTCTGCGCAGTGTCTACAACATGATTGTTGACAAGAGCGTTGTGCCTGGTGCCGGTGCCTTCCAGGTGGCCTGCGCTGCCCACCTCAAGTCGGACGCCTTTGCCAAGACGGTCAAGGGCAAGGCCAAGTGGGGTGTTGAGGCTTTTGCCGATGCTCTTCTCATTATTCCCAAGACCCTGGCTGCCAACGCCGGTCTGGACATTCAGGACGCCCGTAAGTGCCCTCTCTCTTTCTGACTCTACGTTTACGTTATACAAACTAACCTTCTAGTGGCCGCTCTGCAAGACGAGCTCTCCGAGGGCAACGTCGTCGGCATCGACCTGACGACGGGTCAGCCCATGGACCCCGAGCTGGAAGGTGTCTACGACTCGTTCCGTGTTCTGCGCAACTGCATTGCCTCTAGTGCCGGTATCGCTTCTAACCTGCTGCTCTGCGACGAGCTGCTCAAGGCTCGCCAGATGGGCCGGTCAGGCGGACCAGGACCTGGCATGGACGGGCCGCAGCCGGGCATGGAGTAAGGGGAAAGAAAGAAGAACAATATAGAGAAAAAAAGGCGGCGGTGGAGGAGCTTGGAAAGCTGCAATCTAAAGAAGGCTGTATGAATAGCTGCAAATACCAAAAACAAAACGAGAGGTAGGCGTTTTTATTCTTTGTAGACAAGGCCTGAAAAAAATACATGGATTTACATTTGATCAAGAGGTGATGGCTGTCGTCAAGATGAAGTGAAGATGCAGGCAATTAAAGCGATGTAGGCGATGCACGTGACCTCGATTTTTGGGCGAATTGTCGTTTCCTAGGCAAAAAAAAAGTTGTTATCGGCCGATAAGGCGAAAAAAAAGTCAATAGAGGGGCATTGCATCGCGAACGACCATCAGGCCTTTCCCGACTCTTTTAGCAGCCCAATTTGTCACTTTTTCAATCCACTCAATCCTCCAATTAACTGGGTAATTCTACACACAAAAAATGGCTCCCTACGACAGTGACTCGTCCGACGACGAGGATGCCGGCCCCCAAAACTACACCGAAACCAACGTCCTTCTTGGCTATGCCGATCCTGAAGACCAAGACGCCGATGACGATGCCCCCGACAACAAAGAGACTGTGAGCCGCCTCGGTGGTCGGCCTGACTGGATTGTTGCTGTCCAGGCTCCTCCCTCTGCAGGCCTGGCCCGCTGCCTCGTCTGCAAAGCACTTCTGGTTCTCCTCCTCCAGCTCAACGGCGAACTCCCCGAACGCTTCCCAGGCCACGAGCGCCGGCTCTATGTGCTGGCCTGCCGTAACAAGGCATGCCGGCGCAAGCCAGGCAGTGTTCGTGTGATTCGTGGTGTGCGTGTGGATGCGGCCGTGGCCGAGGCGACGGCTGCTGAGAAGGCAAAGAAGGAGACGGCCGAGGCGACACGGGCGAGCAAGCCCGTCGGCACGGCACCAGGGTTGGGCAACTCACTCTTTGGCGTGGCCAACCCATTCTCGGCCGGCGGTGGCAGCACCAGCAGCGCAAACCCCTTCTCTCTCGGCGGAGCATCGTCTTCCGCAACCGGCGGCGCTTCAAATCCCTTTAGCCTCGGCGGCGCAGCTTCTTCCACACCTGCTTCCAAGGCAGCACCAGCAAAGCCTCAACCATCCTCCTCTTCCGAAAAGACGCAGAAAGCCACAGACGAGGCAGCAAAAGAACTGCCCAAGACTTTCGCTGAAACGCTCTCCATCAACAACGATAAGCCAGAACCCGCCGCGGCTGCAGCACCTGCTGAGCCGTGGCCACCAGCCGACTCTTGGCCTGCCGCCTACCCTGTCAGCTGGATCGCGGATGCCGAGTATGAGACTCTCGACCCGACACCGGCTCCGATCCCCGGCGTTGTGACAGAGGCCATGGAGGTTGAGGGCGAGTCGTCGGCCGGCGGCAGTGGCAGCGGTAGTGGCAAGGAAGACAAGTTTGTCTTTGAGTCGGATATGGACGCTGCGTTCCAGAAGTTTGCCGACCGCGTGGCCCAGAACCCTGACCAGGTTATTCGGTACGAGTTTAACGGCCTGCCTCTGTTCTACAACAAGGACGACACAGTCGCGGGCATCTGGGCCCAGTTACAGACGGGTGGTGGCAGCATATCGACTGTTTTGGCCTCGACCTCGGGCCGCCTGCCGCCGTGCCCCAACTGCCGCGCCCGGCGTGTCTTTGAAGTGCAGCTGATGCCGCACGCGATTGACCTGCTGGAGGCGGACGAGCTTGGCCTGGAGGGCATGGACTGGGGTACGGTCCTGGTGGCTGTGTGCGAGAAGGACTGCCAGGCCAAGACGACGCCAGCTGGCGAGGCAAGCTACTTGGAGGAGTGGGTTGGTGTGCAGTGGGAGGATCTGGAGTCCTCGCGGCGGTAAGGTTAAAAGTTGAAGTCGAAGTTTATATCCATGTTGAGTAATGTTGTCGGGGCACTTTTTAAAAAGCGATGCATTTTCTAGTATATATTTAGGTCAGAATACTATTTCATTTTATCATAGAGAACACATAAGATGAGCCCTTCTTCTGCGTGTCAATATTTTTTGTATTAAAAAGGACTCAAATAACGCCGGTACAAAACAAAACGGATATGCCAGCCACTCCTTTTCGTTTTTAAATCTCTAACACAAAAAGAAGGAATCCCGCATCCCCAGATGATTTTTTGTCGCCTAAATAACCCATAAACTTCATCATAAATCTCTCTTCGTCTATGCGGTCTCCTCCCACGACCTCCGGATCACACGGGCAAACATCTCAATGTTGACATCCTCCCGGATCTCCGTCTTCTTGGCCTCGTTCTCGGCGTTCTTGGGGATCTGCACCGTCGAGCCCTCGACCTTCCAACCGCACGTGCCCGTCACAAACTGGCGTACGGCGTCCTCACTCAGACCCAGCCACTGCTCCAGAATGGGCACCTGGATCTCGCGGAAGGCATGGCTAATCAGCTGGGCAATGCGCACGCGCACACCCTCCTCGAAGCCGTCAATATCGGTCGTCAGATCGGCGTACAGGTCGTCCGAGTCCATTGTCGCCCAGAAGCGGGCAAACTGTGCGCCCTCCAGCAGAGCGTTGAGCGCGCGCAGCTTGGACACGGCCTCGGCGAGCTCCGACGAGACAGTGTTGTTGGAGGCGGCAGCGGCGGCGGGCGAGGCCACCGAGGGGCTCAGCAGGTGCATGGCCAGGTTGAACTGCGGGCTGGGGAACTCGGCCATGGACTTGACGAGGATGTTGGTGATGACCTCATCCTTGATACGGTCGGGGTTGAGTTGGTAGCTAGAGAAGAGAGAGAAGGTCGAATCAAATTTGTCAGCCCATGTTCCACGTAGATGTAAAGCTCTTCAGATATTGCAACAAAAATAATTGTCTCGTAAAATCAGAAATTCACACAAATTGACATCGTTCTCGAAAGAGAGTCAGGTAATAGGAAACGTTTATATAGTCATCATCAAAGTCGACGGCGGATCAAGCCACGCCGCACGATAGGGAGACAGGAAGGTAAAAAGGATAATATTGGAAACATATGTTGTATACGAGGGTCGTGTGCCAGAGCTTAGCAGCACAACAATAGACCCTCGTCATCGTAAAAAAACTTACAGCTTCAAAAGTGTCCGGTTGGCATTACAATCCGTGAACCGGTCCTCGCATTGCTGTGTCAGGTACGCCTCAAGGCTGCCGACGGCCTCGGGGTTGTAACGTTCGAGGCCGTTGATGATGGCAGAGATCTGCTCCGGCCGCTCCGCTGGGTCTTCGCTGCTCATGCTGGGCAATGTGTGGATGTGATGTGGATGGTGGTAGAGAAGAGGGGAGGTGGAAGCGAATCGAAGTGGTGGGGGTGGGTTGTCGGTCGTGGGCGAGTGTCGTCGGTTTTCTTGTGTGCGGCCGCGGGGCAGAAAAGGATTTGTTCAGTTTTCGCGATGCCCTTTTTTGTGAAGAGCGGTGGCTGAATCAGGACTAGCGCCACTCCGGCAGAGAAATAGGAGTCAGGGCCCACAGGGCAATTCTTCCAAGTACTGTCACGTGCTCACCCGTTTCCGTCTTCTTTTTGTCATTCTGGAAGTCGCCGCCATTCAGGCAACAAACAGCGCTATTGTGATCGTAGTAGCGTATGAGAGGCGCTGGGGATAGCTACTCCCGCGTCGCGTTTGCCCCTTGGTGAAGTTGCCTTCTGCTTTGCTTGTCATTCAACCTTTTCTGCTTTTCATCAACCAACGCGCCAACTGAACGAGCAAGGGGTCAAACAATGCCCTGAGAGACTGCACAATGCAAACGGCCTTTTAGAGAAACTCATTGGCGGCTCCGGTTTTGGAGAATATCCGGATATCATGCCGAGCCCAGCCAAAAAGAGGAAACTCAACGCTGAAAATGCAAAGAGTACACCATCTCGAGGCCTCGAGTTCTTTTTCAACAAGCAGAAACAAAATGGGACACTAAGCACTTCGGCAGCTTCTGTGAGAACAGAGGAGGCCGACGTTGTGGCTTCGTCAAGGAATGATGTTGACTCCACCAGTCCTGAGATGACCGACGAGGAGCTCGCCAGGAAGCTCCAAGCAGAATGGGACGAAGAAGACAGGCGACAGCAGCAAAGCCTTCCCATTCTGACGACAACAGAAGAGGCTGTCCCAGAAGTTGAAGAGCCTGTAGAGGCCCCAAAGGAAACTGTACCAGTTTTGCCTCCACCAATAACGAAGCATACACTGTCGCTTCAGTCGGTCACAACATCAGAGGATCTGGTTGCAGCCACGATCCCACTCGATGAGAGCCCGTTGACTTTTGAACCATTAAAATACATACCGGCTTTGAAAAAGCAATGGGCAGCGGCTAAACCTGACAGTGGGGGCGGTGGTGATGCCTCTTATGCACTCCTTACACGGTGCTTTGTCCTCGTCAATGGAACTCAGAGCCGGATCAAGATCGTGGATACATTGGTCAACTGCATCCGAATCTTGATTGAAGCAGACCCGGATAGCTTGCTGCCGGCCGTCTGGCTGGCCACCAATGCTATCAGCCCGCCATACATCTCGCTCGAGCTGGGCTTGGGCGGCTCGGCCATTGGCAAGGCACTCAAGCAGGTCTGCGGCCTCGACGCGCGCAGTCTCAAGTCACTTTTCGACAAGTATGGCGACCCAGGTGACGTTGCCTACGAGGCCAAGAAGAAGCAGGCGTTCACACTGCGCCGACCGCAACCTCTGACCATTCGGGGTGTCTACCAGTCCCTTGTCAAGGTGGCTAACAGTCAGGGCTCTGGCAGTGTGGAGGCTAAGCAGCGGATTGTCGACCGCCTGCTGCAGGACGCTCGTGGTGGTGATGAGAGCCGCTATATTGTGCGGACACTGTGCCAGCACCTGCGCATTGGTGCCGTCAAGACGACTATGCTGATTGCGCTCTCGCGGGCGTTTTTGCTCTCCAGACCAACCGGTGCTGACTTTGCCAGCGAGTCTCGGCGGGACCAAAAAGTCCTAGCTACCATGAAAAAGGAGGAGCTGGCCGAAGTTTGGGCCCGTGCCGAAGAAATCGTCAAGGCTTGTTTTGCACGACGGCCAAACTACAACGACTTGGTGCCTGTCTTGCTCGAGATTGGTGTTACTGAAGAGCTGTTGATACGCTGTGGGCTTGCACTACACATCCCTTTACGGCCCATGCTGGGGTCCATCACTCGTGATCTGGGTGAGATGCTCGGCAAGCTGCATGGCCGCGCATTCACCTGCGAGTACAAGTACGACGGCCAGCGTGCCCAAGTGCACTGCGATCGGGAAGGCAAGGTGTCCATCTTCTCGCGGCATCTCGAAGTTATGACCGACAAGTATCCGGATCTGGTATCATTGGTACCTCGCATCCGTGGTGAAGGTGTTGAAAGCTTTATTCTCGAGGGTGAAGTCGTCGCTGTGGACCGAGAATCTGGCGAGTTGCGCACGTTCCAGACCTTGACCAACCGTGCACGGAAAGACGTGGCCATAGGTAGCATCACTATTGATGTCTGCCTGTTTGCCTTTGACCTCATGTTTCTCAACGGCCAACCATTGCTGGATCGCCCTCTGCGTGAGCGGCGAGAACTGCTACGGTCACTGTTTGTTGAGATCCCACACCATTTCACGTGGGTAAAGAGCATGGATGCTACATCCGAGGACGGTGATGTCATCTCGGCCTTTTTCAAGGGCGCTATCGATGCCAAGTGTGAAGGTATCATGGTTAAGATTTTGGACAATTTACCAGATCTGGCTTACACGGGGGATGCAAATGAGGAAGAGGATGCAGCCCAAATACAAGCAGTCGCCCCGCCACCTGCAAAGAAGAAATCAAAAGCAAAAGCAAAGTCGACAATAAAGTCGACGGCAGATGACAACGGCAACAGCAACAGCAACAGCAACGAAAAGAAGACGGGTGGCCGTCGAAAACCTCTCTTGGCCACCTACGAACCGGACAAACGGCTCGACTCGTGGCTGAAAGTCAAAAAAGATTACAACTCCACGTTTGATACGCTCGACTTAATTCCGATCGCCGCGTGGCATGGTATGGGCCGCAAGGCCAAGTGGTGGTCGCCGATCCTGATGGCCGTGCGCAACGAGGAGACTGGATCCCTGGAGGCCGTCACAAAATGTATATCGGGCTTTACCGACGCTTTCTACAAGGCAAACCGAGCATTTTACGACAATGGCCATGGCGATGATGATGAGAGCGAAGACAGCAGTGACGACGAAAACAACGGGGGTGCGGAGAACGGAGATACAGCTGAAACAGACAAGAAAAAGGTAAACAATACCCGCGCTCAAAAGCCCAGTTTTGTTGAGTACTACGGCCCAGAACCAGATGTCTGGTTTGAGCCACAAGAAGTGTGGGAGATGGCGTTTGCAGACATTACGCTCAGCCCAGTCTACACAGCGGCAATCGGACTTGTGAACGAGAGCCGTGGACTTAGTCTCCGCTTCCCGCGTTTTCTGCGTAAGCGTAACGACAAGGGCATAGACGAAGCGAGCACAAGCGAGTTCCTGGCTGGCCTCTACAGAAAGCAAGATGCTCGTGCCCCAGACAAGGCCGGCGAAGCAGCAAAAGATGCAGAGGACGAAGAATAGACCTTGGAGTCTGGATATAGATAAAACATTTTGTGTTTTCATTATTCTCGTGCATTAAAGCTATTTTTGGTCTATCATTTCATGACTTTCACCCCATACTCTCCAATTACTCCTTCCATGCGCGGTAAACGGTACGGGAGCCGTATTTTCCGCCGCCCTTCTTCAGCAGAACCATGTTCTTCCAGTCCTCGACGTTGGAGGCGTTGACGTAGCGGCTAGGCTCCAGGCAGAAACCACTGCGGGCAATGCGGGCCGGCAGACCACCGACAGCCGGCACGTCAATGTACTTGCCAGTGTAGAACTGGAAGGCGGGTTCCGTGCTGTAGACCTCCAGGTGGATACCCGTGTTGGGGTGGTGCGCCTCGAGGTGGCGCGAGAGGGGCTCGCCGCGGGTGTCGATGGGGACAGTGGCAGGCTTGTCGTTAACAATGAAGCAGTCGTCGATATCAGGCTCGCTCTGGCCCAGAATAAAGCTCTGTGCGGTGTCGACCTTCTCGAACGTCGAGGGGCCGGCAGTCGGAATTCCGCCAGCGTCGACGGGCAGGTACTTGGTGGCGCCCAGCTTGGCGACAGTGCCCTCGATCGTGGGCAGGTTGCCCAGGTTGAAGTAGCTGTGGTTAGTCATGTTGATGACCGTCTCCTCGGCGCCGTCCACCAGCTCGGCCTCGTACTCAATGACGAGCACCGTGGCCTCGACACCCTCCTTCTCGGGCAGGTTCTGCTTGCCGACCGAGTACTTGACGGACACGTTGACGGTGCCTGGGTAGCCCTCGTCGCCGTCAGGGCTGACCAGCGTGAACTGGACCGTCTCGCCGCCCTTGTCAAGGGTCGACGGGCTCAGGCTGGGCACCTCACGGTTAACACCAACAGGGGAGGGACCGTCCCACGTCTTCTTGCCCCAGCCCTCAACACCGCCGTGCAGAGCATTGACACCGTTGTTGGCGGCCAGCGGGTAGGCCTCCTTGCCGTTAAGACCACCGGGGACCTTGATGGCGGCGCCCTCGATGCGGTTGGCGAAACGGCCAATGGTCTCGCCAAAGTAGGGGCTGTTGTGCGACTCGTAGAGCTCGGTGGTTGGGAAGCCCTGGACAATGTCGATGCCGTGCAGCTCAAAGTGCTGGATAATGGCGCCGCGCGCGAGGAAGGTGAAGGCAGAGCCGTCCATGACGTAGTTTGTTTTGTGAGGTTGGTTCTGTTTGGTTGGTGATGTGACGGTCGGGCTATACTGTGGGAAAAGACTCAAGAATACTTTTCAGAGCTTTGAAGAGAGTATGATTTATTGTTTATGCAATGCCACCTCATCTACTTTCGAAATGAGGAAGCTGCGAATATATAGCTCTGGCGAGGAAGGCGCGATGCCCAGAAGCTACCCCTCTGTTTCCCCATCCTGTCAACGTGGGACCGTCGGCCGTCGCAATTTAGCCTATATTGCCGCCTGCTCTTATTTTGCTCTTTCCACATTGCAAAACGAGCACTACCGCGTATTTTCTCTTCAGCGTCCCAGCTATTTGGTAACCAAATGCGTTGAATAAACTGCGATTTGCGGCGTTTTCCCGTGAAAGAAGGACCAGTGAGCGCACTCTCAGACCGAAGGCCGACACGTTTTTGGTCTTTCTCGTCCGTGGTTCCGCGAAGCTGAAGCTAGTTTCTCTTTTACACTGAAAGGCTGGTTTTCGCGGGGCGGGGCCGCGCCGATGCAGGAGCTCGCGTGTGTATGTAATCATAGCCTTGACTGCACCTTCCAAACGCCCCACGAACTGTCAGCAATTTTGGTCACGTTTACGATCACGTTTTTGGCACAGTCTAGATCACGTTTTCAGTCACGCTCGACAAGCTTCGTATCTCCTCACATCCGTGCAGACCTCCTTGGCGAGACCGTGTGCACAGACTGCGGCGACGGCGGCTTCACCACCAGACCCCATCACAAACAATCTCGCCAGACGTTGCGATTGGTGCTTCAGCGAGAGTTAGCCTGTAAAACAGGACGGAGATGCTAGGATTAGGGTTTCTTTGGCGTACTTAAAACTCCATTTAGTGTGTATTTTGGCTTCCGTGGGGGGCTCTTGGGAGACTTAAAGACTTTGGGGGGCTCTGGACGGACCTCAAGTTTCTTCCTTTTTGCGGAGGTTTTCCCCTTTCTAGCGTTCTCCTGGTCCCAACGATCTAGCGTAGCGCCTCCTGTAAGAAGCCTTGC
Source organism: Ophiostoma sp. CBS 140.51 (assembly GCA_029298735.1). Classification (NCBI taxonomy): domain Eukaryota; kingdom Fungi; phylum Ascomycota; class Sordariomycetes; order Ophiostomatales; family Ophiostomataceae; genus Ophiostoma; species Ophiostoma sp. CBS 140.51. The sequence continues at coordinate 11,622 of JANSLP010000141.1, forward strand.
TTTGGCGCTGAAAGCGACTGAAGTCCGTTGCGCGACAAAAGTCTTGGACAAGGGACCTGAGGGGCCCTGGGGCCGCTTGGGAGAAGCTCCAGTGAGCGACATGGGTCAGCACCGAAGAGCTACTGCACAAACGGAGGCTTGCGCCACCCCTGTAGGCGCTAACGGAGCATCTTGCCTCGTTCGGGGTATTTGCTATGGTGAATTTGGATGAGTGCATACGTTGCACAGGAAGGTACGAAGTAATACAGGAAGGGAAAGCGTTGAGGTAAATTGAACAAAGGAAAGCACGATGAAGGTTCCTGCATCTTTTGTAGAAAGAATATGCCTAGACGGGCAAGAAGGTGAGATCAAGATAGGCACCGGCAGCGTCAGGAAGGAGCTACTGCTGCGAGAGGTACAAAAAGGAAAGAACGACGGACGAAATATCACACCCCATCACACAACTCTTTTTGAGTCCGTCGTTCTTTGTAGTTAGGGAAAGAACATCCAACAGACTATCCGTAAGATGGCGGAAGCTACGGGAGCCTCGCTTCGGACGAGATGGGCGGAGCCAAATCACTCGTACGAGAAGGCGCGATGTAGACGATACGACAGCTAGCCGAGGCCCCCCCGGTCATACGGACAAAAGGCAGACAGAAAAAAACGAAATAGCAAAGACAGCAAAAAAAAAAAAAAGAAAGCGAACGAGTACTAAACATCAACGAGAGATGGCTCCACATACGGGATCATTCGCATGCCGTAGAAGGGGCATTGGCCAACAAACGCCACTTTTCAAGGAGGGGCCTAAATATTAAGCTCGCACTGAGTTGTAACGGCTTTCAAAACAAACGAGAAAGATTGCCCGAAATGAGAGAACGAAAGTAGCAAATGCGGCAGGGCCGATCGACGTCGCACTTTTTACCTCTTTCCTTTCTCCCCTTTCCCGCCGCCCTTGCCCTGTCGAGCCTGCCTATCCGGATTACCTCGTAGTTATTAATCTTTTCTTTTTCTCTCCGTCGCGCTTGCCTTTCTGGCGGGACTGGCTGCTACGTCGTACCCTGCCGTTGTATTCCGGGAAGGAGAGCCAGAGAATCCAGACCCGGCGGAACACAAAATGATATTTTTCTGCGTGTCAGTCGTGCCTTCCTGCCCCTTTTCTGCTCCTTCCCAAGTCGTCCTGTTTTGGTCTGGTCAGACCAGGATTGGCTGAGAAAATGGGAAATGGAAAGAAGGGAAAAGGAGAAGGAAGGAAGGCGCTATCCGGACCAAACAACTGGCTCTGCAGCAGAGTGAAATTCGGTGCAGACTCTCTCCTATACTTGTGCTCTTTTTGTATTAGCCAGCGAGGCCAGCTGTTAAGGGCACCTTGCAACGGCGATCCTTCAAGATCTTGGCGATTTTCGTTTCGGCTGGGGCCACCGAACCATCCACTACGGAGGCACGACAGCGGATTACAGACATCCCTACACTAATGAACGGACGCTCAACAGGACCGGTTGGGACCAGGCACTGCACATCTTTTCCTTTCTGTCAGTGATCTTCCTCATTTTCCTTTTTAACCTTCTTACGCCCCTCCCTTGTTGTTGCTCTTGTTGCTACCCTTTCTCTTTTATTTTTGGTTCTGGTCCTCCTTTTTCGTCTTCCTGATCCCTCTGGTCCTCCTGGTCTCCTCCTTCAACCCCAGACTCTTTGCGCAATGGCCTCTTTTCGGACCATGTTCCTCTAGAAGACGCCCATCAGAACAGCCTCAAAATCCGCTTTCTCCTCGTCAGCGGACTTCGACATTGGGCTTCGACATTTCACTATTCGACGACGTGGCCAACAACAATGGTCTGTCTTACACCACGTCGGCGGTCTCCGGATCGTCTGTCGCCATCATCATCATGCACGCTCTCGCGTTCAAACTCTTCGACGACATTGGGTGCCCTGACGACCTTCACAAATGCATCAACCATGGTGCCGGACGTACCGGTAACCAACACCAAGGGCAACAAAAAGGATGCCGGCTCCTCCGACGGCAGCGACTCAGAGGTGGACGAATTCGCCGAACTGAAGCAGAGACGTGCCGAGATGGCCGCCATGGCCAACCGTGTTTTGGCCCTCTACGAAGCAGGCGTACCCCTGTTTACGCGTGAAGCACTTCGTCAACTGGGCTTGCAGCTCGATCATCACTCTGGCGTCCGGTCCGGAGAAAAGAATGCGGCGATCACAGTCAGTGGCATGGACGGCCGTCGGGTGCGGTTGACCACACAATCGGGGGCCGTGTCAGCGACTGCTGTACACCCTGACATTGTCCTGGTAAAGTACGTTATTTGCCGCGTTGACAGTATGCTTGCTCGTGTGAAGAGACGAGGTGCATGTGCATGTCTTTGTGACCCTTGCACCTTCCCCCCTCTCTCGTACTCTCTCAGAAGGTGCCCTTTGCTAACGCCTTGTCTCTGCAGCGTGAAACCCCAGATTGACTACTGGAACATTGAAAAGCTCACAGGCAACGCCTTGTGGCACATTCGCCGGTATGACCCGGCGAGGGCTTTTCTTCCAGTACGCATCAGCCACACTCAAGAGGCTCGGTACCGAGATGCGAACGGCACCATCAGCAGCAATGGCAGCAGCTCCGTGGCAGAGCTCGCGAGTGACCTTGCATCCATGTCTCTCTCATCATCAAATCCAGCACCAGCAACTGCTCCTCCGCCAAGAGCACGACTCAACGTCGACGAATTGAAAGTTTCTTTTCAACAGCAACGGGAAGAGTGGGAGGCAAGCGAAGCCTGTCACCAACTTCGCGAGACACTTTTTGCGAGTATGGCACCACAACTTGTGCCGCGTGGCCAGGCAACCGTCCGCAAGATTGTCGCATTTGCCTGCTCGTCCATGACGGAAGAACGGGAGGGCGGAAGCGCGCGTCACACCGTGCAGCACGCCATGGTCTTGACGGTGCGAGATGTGCTGGAGCAAATTCAGGCGGGCGCAGCCGATGACACGGAGGCACAGCTGGACACCGACTCAGAGTCCGATTCGGGAGCAGACGACGAAACATTAGCCACCAAAGAATCGACGAAAACGAAAACGCCACAACCGTTTACGATTGACTGTTTCGCGCAAGATCCCGCATACGACGCGGCCGACCGGGCCGTGCTCGCCATGGAAGGAATCTCTGTTCTCGAAGACCCCTATGGGTTTCTAGCTGTGGATGAGACGACCGTGGTGATTTCCGTCGCGCCGAGCGTGCCTGTGCGCCAAATTGTGACCGACATTGCGCGCCCTGCCGCGATGATCTGGGGTCGCATCGTGGACAAAGGCGCTGCAGCCGCTGCACGCGCACGGCCCTCGTCAGTCCTCGTGGACGACATGGGCGGGTATTCGGACCCTGCATCGTCGCGTGTCAAGCAAATGATTGAGGCGGACTATGCCGAGTTTGATTTCCCACGCGATCCTCACAACTTTGGCACTGTTGACGGTGTTGCGCTCTATGTGCGGACATCGCTCATGGTGCGGCCACCATCCCCGCCAATGACCGACGACCAGGCAAGCTGGAGCGCCTCACTCTTCCAACGCCTTCATCGAACACTTCTCTGTCAACCAACTTCAACATGAACGACAATCCTCTGCCTTTCTCTCTCTTTTTTTCTTGACCTCCGCATAGCATTTTCTCTTATTTTCTTCGCGGATACCCCATCGCTTTGGCGTTTGTCACAGTTTCCATGTTTCTCTTTACCTTCTTCTTTTTGTTTCCTCGCATTTTGGGCAGCATCTATGGCACCTGGCATCTACAGCATTTATGACATAACGGATAAAACTGGGTCTACACAAAAAAGAAATCATACCGGCGCTGGAACGGCTTTTCTATTTTTTCTTGTTCTTGGGAGTTTTAAGCATTAGCATCTATAATTTATTTTTCTATTTTTGTGACTTGGCAATAAAGGTGTCCGATTTGACAGTGTCGAAAAAAGGCAGTTTAACACTCTACGAGTCTAGCTCGTCCCCGTGAAGTTTCCCTAATCCATTTGCAATTAAATGCGGCTTTGTTGCAATCGTCTTTCCAGAAGCTTCATTAACAAACACGCATTATGAGTATCTCGGTTGTTCGGGTCAGCTTGACGCTGAGACGAGGCCCCCCCAAAGAGCCTCGACGCAAGAATGATCGAAAATCGAACAAAAAAGAGGGTTACATTGAAAAATCAAGGTGAGTAGGTTCTACAAAGGCGTCCAAGACGACTGTTTTGTGTGTTGGCAGCCCTCCAAGGCCTCCCTCAGATGAAAGTGGTGTGGATGGATTGTTTGGAAAATAGCCTATGAAATGACTTCACTTACAGCGATTGCATGGTGGCCTCAAGGTGGGTTTACGTGGGTGTCCCCCCGGATTTCTAGGATGCAATCCTGCAGCCTTTTAGCATGGGGTTTTCAGGGTACACAAAAAATGACGTCGAAGGCCGCCCAGTTGTCGATCTCCCCACTCAATATCGATAACAACCTTAACAAGTCTGCATACAAACAGCGAAACTCGCCACAACGGGCGACGCAATGCTTTCGATGCAACGACGTAAGAGTGTGCAAAAGTAGGCAAAAGACAAACAAGGGGTCCTAGAAACGTGGTAAGGACGGTTGGTGGTTCTTTTTCTGAATATAAAAACGTGGTGTTGCAAAGTCGATCCCAACAGATCAAAAGATCGTCTTTAGAATACAAAACAATTTGATCTTCACACATCTTGTTCAACAACAAATCTCACGAAAAGTCTTACACTAAACATCTTTTTTCGGCAAACACACATTTATCGTCAACAAAAAAACACAAAATCAAAATGTCCGACACACACTCCTCGACCCCGTCGTCGCCGCAGTCGTCGACCTCGACCAACAACGACAACAACAACAACAACAACAACAACAACAACAACAACAACAACAACAACAACAACGCCAACCAAGACCAGAAGCAGACGTGGTCGGGCGCCGCCTACGAAAAGTACAACGACATGTACGAGAGTTGGGTGCCCTGGGCCGAGGATCTGTACCTGCGCTACTTCACACGGCACAACAAGGCCAGCTATGCGACCGAAGACACGCTGGCCAAGACGAAGGTGACGGGCATTAAGCAGGTGGACACGCTGCAGGACGGTGTCAACGGTCTGGTAGCAGGCCAGCTGGGTCAGGGCGGCCTGGCGCAGCCCGTGGGCGACTGGGTGTCAAAGGAGGGCGTTAACCGGGCCGAGCGCAACGGCAAAGACGACAAGGGCGGGTACTTGCCGTCCGGCACGCCGGCGCCCATTAGCAGCGGTGCCGAGGCCGTAACCAACGGTGGCAAGAGTGCCGCTGGAGCTGTCGGTGGCGGCGTGAAGTCAGTCGGTGGCGCTGTAGGCGGTCTGTTTGGTGGCGGTAAGAAGCAGTAGACTCCTCCTGCACGAAAGGATATGGATATCACCAAATTGCTGGAAGCTGAAAAGAATGTTTCTTCTTGTCTGAAATTAAAGGATGTGTTGTCATGTTTTTATACCTCTACTGCGAGCCGCAGTATAAGATAAGAGCTCGCCCTGTTCCTGTTTCTATTCTTTCTATCCAGTCTATGAATATACTAATCTAAAGAATATCTAGGCTTGGCCTGAGCTTCCGGACTGAAAGTGTGCAATTGTGGGCAACTCCCCTTGACGATAAATTCTCCCTTCTTCAATATTCAACCCGTGAAAGTTTCTCGGTATTTTCGCTGGCACAAATCCAACCGGCGGTAGCCCTGTTCCGCACCACGTTTCGGTGCCACGTTCGTAATATCGTGATTCTGTCGGATCAATCGCCACCGATTGTCCTATCCTATCCTCCCCGTTCTCAGCTGATGCTTCTGTTTTTTTCGGACATTTCATCATGCAGAAATCCACAAACTATGTCTCCGGAATGCTGTCCAAGCAGTCTTTGATTCCCTTAAAACAGTATTTAATGCCGCACCAACTGCAAATTTGCTTCTTGTCATTGTCGTCGTCGCTGCTGTTGCCATTCGCTCCGAGTTGTGGTCCAGGCTGCTCGTCTACAACTTGAGTACCGTCACTCTCGCCCTCCTCACCCGTCACTTCGTTACCATTGACAGCAGCCGAGATCTTTCCATCGTCGCGATTATCATCACGGTTTTCGTCACGGTTTCCGTCGCGGTTTCCGTCGCGGGGGCCACCACTGCTGCCCGGGATGGTCCAGATTGTGTGGTCACTGCCCTAGGGTAACCGGTTGCCTGTGTAGACATTGTAGCCGCCAACAGACACGATAAACAGCTCTGGGTCACCAGCATTGACCTTGCCGCACTGGTCGGCACCACCGTCTGGCTGCACGTCGTCGTATGCAAAGGTGTAGCCCTTGCCGTCAAGGTTGGCTCCGTGCACAATGCGGCCGTAGTGGTTGGTCGGCTCCTTTTGGTAGAACCCACGTGGCTCGGCCGAGGGCTGAATCGCATCAGTGAGAAGCGTGCTGCGCTGGAAGGCAGCAGCAAGGCGTGGAATGATGGCATTACGGGCATCGCTAGATCCTGTCGTGAAGGGACCCGAGTTGCAGCCTAAAATGTCCAGAGTCGTGGGTTTGTTAAACGCCTCGGAGCCAAATACAAGTCGGCCGCTGTCATCAACTGTGCCGTGGACGACGCCAGCACCGGCCTGAGTGTTGATGCTGAGCTTGTTACCCCCTGCATAGTGCTTCCACACCTGGTCGACGTAGGCCTCGTAGTAGCCAGCAAAGCTGGCACCGACGGCGTCGCCATGCGTAGGGTTGAGCACCCGCAGCGGCAGGTCGTTCGGACTAGCACCGGGGGCCCTCACAATCAGCTTGTCCCAGGGCTTGCCGTCACGCTTAGCCTGGGCACGCAGCTGGTCGCAGATAGTAGCAAACGCCTCAGCCTTCATGCCAGACACGTGCTGGATCTCCCTATTGCCGCCGTGACGCTGCAGTGTTAGGGCAATGGGCAGGCGTGGGACAAAGTCCACATACGAGATGTTGGCAAACAGCTGGTCAGAGTTAAGGGTGAACTCGCAAAAAGAAAAGTCAACGGCCGCATTGGGATCTGACGGGTTCAGCACCGAAGGCTCGACGAGTGCAGCACCAGCGTTAGGGTTATGCGACGGGTTGAGCAAAAAGGTCAGCTTCTTGGGGCCGCGGCTGAACCAGATGCGGCCACCTGCAATCTGCGGAATGGTGACCTTGTTAGCGGACCCGTCCCTGCTGAGCGGGATGGCCACATCGGCCTCGAGGGGCTGCAGATCGGCCGGCGGGTCGACCGGGTAGTAAAGTGTGTGGCCGTCGGATTGCACAAGGACACGGCGGCCGTTCTTCTTGATGTCCAGGCCGGTGACGTAGGCATAGACCTCTTCCTTGGAGGTGTTCTTCAGTTGGAGAACGAGCGAGTCAGGCATGGTGTCAGAAGAGAGGTGTAGATCTGATTATGAGGGGAAAAGTATGTAAGATAAGGGCAGTTCAGAAAAGAGACGCCGGGTATCGATGCCAAAAAAAGAGTAAAGTTGTAGAAAAGTCAAAAGATGAACAGGTGGACCAAGACTGTGACGGTGTGGTTGTCAAAACAAAATATGATGCAATGTGGGGAAAAAAAGAGAGTCTAGAGAGAAGATGTGCAGTCTTTATGGAAAGACGGAAAGAAGCGACCTGACAACAGTGTTGTCAGGGTGGAGCAAAGAGTGTTGTAGCTTTGGGCAAGAGGCAAGCTTGTGCGGGTCGTCCAGCTTGTCTTGAGTCGGCCATAACAGGCCAGTTGAGGCAGTCTCGCCGGTTCATGTCTCGGCCGGCCCTCTTTATCTTGTTTATTCCTGTATTTTTACCTACCATTCGCACCTGCCATCCAGAAAAGTTCATCAGCCGCAACGGACGAGGAAACGGCTGACCGTGTTCTCCGAATATTTACATCTTTTGGGCAGGCTCGGCGCACTTGGCAGGTGCGTTCCGGACTGTTGTTGTTGCTTTTTTGGTCGGGTGAAGGTACGATGGTCGCTAGCTTCTAATAGCCAGGGGTGGAGACGGCCCAGGAACCGCGGGGTGCACCTTCCTCCAACTATTATCATCAGCCGTCAACAGTCATCACCATATCCAGCTGAAAGTGCAAAGTACCGAGCCGTGATCTCTACAAAATAGCTAGTAGCAATCCGGAATGTGAGACACTATGATGGCAATATTCACTCAGGCTTCATCTCCGATTCCAGTTCTCAATCTCGTGATGTTTTATGGTTTCATGATGTTTTTAACATGTTTTAACATTTATTTGTGGTTTAATCGTACAGTATCCATCCTCGGAGGTCAAGCCTCGATGCAAATGCAATGCAAACGCCCGTAAAAATAAAGCCGAATCCCTTCTTCATGCTTAAAAGAAAGAATTGATCATGTGTTTGTCGTCATTCTGTCTCTTACGTCCGCTTCTTCACCTCCTGGGCGGCATCCTGGGCCTTGTCGGCGGCCTCGTGAGTCTTCTGCTGAGCGCCCTGCTTCAACTGCTCAGCCTTGGATGCAGCATCGCTCTTAGCGCTCTGAGCCTTGGAGTCCAGGTCGCTCTTGGCCTTTTGCGCCTTGTTGGCGAGGTCGCTGCCGGCCTCCTTGGCCTTGTCGGCGACGGCGGCTGTTTTGTCAGCATTGCGTTTCAATTGAGTATCCGGAAGTAGTCCCACTTACAGCCAATGTTGATGCCGTCGACGAGCTTGTCCGAAACGGCACGGTCGACCGACTTCAGGGTGTCCTTGGCGGCCTCGGTGACTGTCTTGTACTGGGGTGCCGTGCTCGACAGGTTCCGGCTGTGGACGAACGAGGCAGAGGCGACACGGGGAGCAAAAGTGGTGGCCGAAATCCTCGGGGCGGCCGAAGCCACGCGGCGGAAAGTGAGCTCAGTGAGGAAAGACATTTTGTAGATGTGTTGTGTTGGTTGTTTTGTGAGTTGTCGTGGTTGTGAGGTTGGTGTGAGAAAGTTGTTGGTGAATTTGATTCGAATTGATTCGAGTTGTTGATGTCTTAATTGCCTTCAACTATTTCTGGCCGTTTCAATTGAGAGCTCGAGCTGTTTTATATGTTGTGTCGACAACAGCTTTTCCGTGCTCAGTTTGTAAAGCTCCCTTGGCTCCATGTGGCCGTTACTCATGATGTCATCTATTTAAGAAGTAGCTAGCGGGCGTCCCTTCTTAGCCAATCGTCGTCATGACGTAGTACGTTCGCCATTGCTGTCTATTACTGGAGACAACCTGCAACACAATAACCAGCAAATAAGCAGACAAGCGCGCGAAAAAGGACAAAGAATTGCATAATTAATTGATTTAATCGGTGGGAAATGCATTCTTGGCCTTGTTGGCCTTGCTTTTTTAGTTTGTCGGTGGATCTCTCTGCAGTTGCGCGATCTGATCATATGCCGATGCGCCCCACGATGCTGGTCAACGACTTTTTAGCGATTTATCGACGTACTTCACATGAAAAGACCGCGAGACTGGTCAGGGGATAGAGCTTCCAATAAATTTGACGGTACTATAACGTAAACAAGTGACTGCACCCGGGGTGTCCTAAGTGCTGATGCCGGGACTTTACCTCGGATGTGAATTGGTGATGATTTTCTGTTACTGAAATTGCTGGGCCATGGACGTAGAGGCATACCTATGATTTATGGGACGGGATGATGGGATTCTGTGAGAGCTGACAATAAGTTGCATTTGGCGCCTGTATGTAAACTTCATCTCACGCATGGCCAATGGCCAACCTGCAACACATATTGTTGAGACGAACGACTTCTTACAGTTTCTTATGTCAGGATTCAGCCATTAACAACTGGGCTGACAAGCTCAAGTTATCACTAGAATTGATGCCGGATCTCTGAAGATATTGGCAACGGTCTGAAATATTGGGACGAGTACCGGAAGATATCCTTCGGATCCGGAGCGTGGGGTATTAAAACCCCGTTGTTATTTATATCCTGTGCCACGGGAATACTCAAAAAGAAGCAGTCTGGCAGTTTCGTCAACAGTTGACCAGGGGAAGGATGATGGCTGTCAAGGCCCCTGCCAGTTGTGAGTCTTGGCCCAATAAATCTCACATACTGAGCCATAAGAAGAAATATAGAGCTTCCAGAATAAACCACTAATATCGAAGTTAATTCTACGAAAGGGCTACTGAAAGCCAGGCCCACGGCGCGTGGACACCTGCTGGATACCCACCCTTCAGAGCCGCGTTGTCGGGAAGGACAGGGACAATGCAGCCATCAAGAAATTTCTAGCTAGAAACCGCCACCAGCTTCTTGGGTTCTTCCTTTTTGAGAAAATCTTCATATCTTGTCTCTTCACCGTTGGTGAGCCGCTGGGCTAAGATGAGATATTTATTCTACGAAAGGAAACAGACTGCGGTTCCCCAAGGCTCGCTCTTTCCCGCGTTGTTTTCGCAGGGTTGTCCCTCGGTTGTGACTGCCTTATCCATGACTCCTTTATGGAAGAATTTTCTTTGTCGCCTTCTATTTCAAAGACTTCCAGCGGAGTAGGGACGTGCACTCGTTTTGGGCCCTGCAGCAGGCTCCTGATTTGATCTTTCTGTTCAGCGATCTGTGCCTTTCAAGGGTGAAGTTTTTTTTAACAGATTTTTTTTTTTGAATTAACCAGTCCCTGGGATCAAAGTTGTTAGTGGCTGATTTTGGCTTCCGTTGGCAAGACAGTTGGCGCCGGTCAAAGGCACTGCGCGTCGTACGCATCTGCCGCATAGACAATGAGGTACATAACTGCCACAGATCGTAAAGTAAAATCAAAGATCACGTTTTGCATTTCACTGGCCGTAACCTACTGAAACGAAACGACGAAATGATACTCACGCGTTTGTCGTCCAGTCCATTGCTCCCGTTCACTCCTACCCCACCAAGTCGGACGGGAAGGGGACTGGATAACGGGCTAGAAGCACCAAAGTAGGCGAAGTGTACTTGTTATGCCGAGCAAACCGCCGCTTCCGCCTTGTACTCGTGGGTCGCGACTGCCCCGCCAGGAAACAGATCAGTTCAAGCTCTTGCTGTCATTGCTGCTGTGGGCTAGCACATGTCTGCGCAATTGCGCTTTACGTCGCTTCTGGCAGGAGCATCGGTCCCTCTCTCTCCCAAATTTTCGCGCCCATCTCGCTCCTGTCGTTTGAGTGGCGGTCATCGGTGCTGCTGAGTGTTGGCCACTTTCTTCGCGCTCTCCGCGCCCGTGCATGAATTTTCTTCTCTCTTTTCTTTCTTTCTTTTCCCTTTCGCGTCTTCCTCCGTACGGTTGCGATTGAACCGACATTCTTTTATGCCCTCGTCCAAACGGCCATTTATCCTTTGTATTCGTTATATTCTCCTCTCTCGAACGCCACGAAACGGGCCCCTGTCGTCGCTCTACTCCCTGGCTTTCTACCGCCTTTCAGCCCTCTCAGCAGTCCTTATCGCCAATTTTCCTCGATTCTCGTTTTCTCCAAATCTCATTTGTCCACACATCGTCTCCCTTTTTTGGTTTCGTTCTTGGGCCTTTGTTTCTCCTCATCCAATTCCCCTTTCAGCACTCGTTGATCCTTTCGCCACTGTTGTGACGTCTGTGAATTCCCCTATCACAGAGTCAGCGACTTTCTTCGTGTTTATTTGCACGAGCAAGAGTACCTTTTGGCACAAGTCCAAAATGGCTGGCGCGGAGGATTCCCAGCCCGAAGGTAAGATTGTGATTACGATTAGACATACCCCGCCGAGTTCACAAAACAAGAGCATAACCGGCCAGCAGCGCAACGCAAGCATCGGCAGGCTGCTGGAACCCCATCTCTATTCCTTTTCACCATCTTTCACATTCCCATTGTCTTCAGCCTGTTTCCTCTTTTCTTTTTGTCGAACCCAAGATCTTCGCAACCGGCGGGGCACAGGATTTTCCAGCAAACAAAACGACCCGCATAGCACGGTTTGCTAACGCACGATTGCCGCAATGACAGGTGTTGCCCGGCCTCAGGAGCAGGTTCGCGATGCGTCCGACGCCGCCGGAATGCCCGGCTCGACTAGCAGCAGCCGGTCCGGATCGTCCGTCCGATTTCAGCACCAGATAGAAGACACGGATTTCGCACCGCAGGGCCAGCCGACGGACGGCTCGCAGCGGAGCATTGTCGGTGCCAATGTGACGCCCGAGCAGCTTAAGGACCTCACCTCGTCACTTGGTGCTACACGCTTACAAGGACTTCGTGTCGCTAACTTCGCTTTTGAGCCCATGTCGCTCCCAGCTTCCAGAGTACGTTGCCACTTTTCCCCTTTATTTTTGCTTTTGATCTCAAAGGGTGCGCCGTGGCATCAGTGCACGTGCAATCTCTTTTCTGAGATTAGATGAGGCTGTGCTCTCAATGATGAGATGCAACGCAGAGGCAATGCTAACCCAATCCCAGACTGCGTCCCACGACGATGATTCTTCCCGCCATGCGAGCGGTCAGCACACGCCCGTCTCGAGTGGCTCTCCCATGCTCAGTGCAAGAGCTCACGAAATGCAATCCCCTCCTCTGACGCCCTCCGGCACGCCTTACCTCGAAGCCGATAGAAAGTCGCCCCGTGTGTCGAGCGATGTTGCTTCATCGCAGAGCCCGCGCCATGGCGTTATCACCCCACAGGAGTCGTCCTCAAAGGATGCATCACCACCAACATCCAGGGGCAACCTAGCAGTCGCCGAGCGCCCTGCCACATCCGGCGATACAACTCGCCGCCCCGTCTCTTCGTCCGGCATTCAGGACCAGGTCCTTGATGGCAACCATCGCAAGGGCATGTTTAGCATTGGTCCCACCGCCAGCGGCTCGAGTGGCAGTGCAGGCGGTGGAAAGTCACTTCCGGTGTCTCGCGAAGTCAGCCCTTCTAGAAACAATTCTGCATCGCAGTTTTACACACGGCCATTTACACCTTCCGGCGACCAGCACGACCCGTACGCAGCGAACAAGCGCCAACCTCAGCATAAAATCGAGCCCCGCTTTATGTTTTCCCGCCTGTCGAAACGGAAGGACACCTCGCCAACCGCCTCAACAATCTCAGTCCCGAAACACAAGGACGAGAAGCGCCATTCTGGACTGTTCGGCAATCACCAGCACAAGAATAAGGACCACGATGGCTTCGACGACAGCCACACCACCCACAGCCGCCAGGGCTCCATGTCCGACTTAAAACGCTTCTTCAAACTCGGCCCATCCCACCACCACAAGATCAAGCGGGCAGTGTCACCCGCCATGTCTGTCCGCTCATCCAAGACAGGCTCAAAATCGTCCACACAGATTCCTTTCGGCGATGAACATAGCTTGACGTCCAAATACGGAAAGCTTGGCAAGGTCCTGGGAGCTGGTGCCGGTGGTTCCGTTCGTCTTATGAAGCGGAGTGAAGACAACACTGTTTTCGCAGTGAAGGAGTTCCGTGCTCGCCACACCTACGAGAACGAGAAGGACTACGTCAAGAAGCTGACGGCTGAGTACTGCATTGGCTCGTCTCTCCACCATGGCAACATTATTGAGACGCTCGACATTATCCGTGAGAAAACGAAGTGGTACGAAGTCATGGAGTACGCGCCTTACGATCTGTTCGCCATTGTCATGACCGGACGGATGACGCGGGCCGAAGTCGCATGTTGTTTCCTGCAAATCTTGAGCGGTGTGACCTACCTGCACAGCATGGGTCTCGCGCATCGGGATCTGAAGCTCGACAACGTCGTCGTCAGCGAGCACGGCATCATGAAGATTATCGACTTTGGTAGTGCACATGTCTTTAAGTACCCCTTCGAGAGCGGTATCGTGATGGCCTCTGGCATTGTCGGATCCGACCCATACCTGGCCCCCGAAGTCTACGACGAACGGAAATACGACCCGACCGCGGTGGACATCTGGTCGCTTGCCATCATATTCTGTTGCATGACACTCAGACGGTTCCCGTGGAAAGTCCCACGTCTGTCCGACAACTCCTACAAGCTCTTCGCCGCCGAGCCCACGCCTGGCCACGACCCCAAGAAACTGTCTCTAAAGTCGGGCAGCGTGTCAAAGCCGGATGATGAGCCGAGTGCGGCAGCAGAGAAGCCCAAGGCACAGAAGCCTGAAGTAGAGGCAAAGGAGGCCACTGAAAAGAAGGAGGTCGCGGAGGAGAAGGTCAACGACGCGACAGAAACCGATATTAAGCCTGAGACCGCCAACGACAAGATAGGAAAGGACGTTCAAGCCGAGAAGGCCGAAACCCCCGAAAAGACTGAGAAGACCGAGAACGACAAAGACGAGAAGAAGGAGGCGGCGACGGGCGACAAGCCGGCAGATGGTGCCAAGACAGAAGAGAAGCCAGCAGAAAAGCGCGAGGTCATCCGTGGCCCGTGGCGTATTCTCCGCCTTCTTCCTCGCGAGAGTCGGCATGTCATTGGCAGCATGCTGGCTATTGACCCCAAGGAGCGCATCAAGATGGCGGACCTGATCAAGGACCCTTGGGTTGCCGACACGGTGATCTGCAGACAGGTTGAGCCGAGCAGAATCATCCGCTCCAGCACCCACACGCACATTCTCGAGCAGCCGACCCCAGCCATGAAGTAGAGGCTGCCATGGTAGGCCAAAGCTTTGCTGAGCGAATGCAACGGCCACCTTTTCTGCGCGAGGCTTCAAACAACAGACGACAAATGATGGAGCGTGCTTTTTTGTTTTGGACTTCCTTTCCTGTTTTCTTTTGGGCTTTCTGGTTATACTCGCGCCTTGGTTATATGTTTACTCGTGGTTTTCTTTGCTCTTTCTTTTGGCTTCTGCTTACCTTACCGCATCATCATTTCCCCCATGTTTTATATTTTCCCTTTTTTATTTACATTTCCTGCACATTGCTTTTCTTCATGTTGTGTTTTTCTTTTCTCAAACATCATCTCATCAAACATACTTTACTAGGGGCTCGGGATTGGAAAGGCAAGGGACTCGTTGAACGAGGTGACGAGCTCGACAAAGGTCACTGGGAATTGGTTAGAATTTTGAAATGGGGACCAGTCCTTTTGGAAAGACGGGTGTGCTGATAGAACGGAAATGTCTAGAGATATATAATACATTATTTTTGGCAGACTTGTTTTTCATCTGGTCATCAGCAATTGACGTCAGGCAGCCTTGTATCATGAGATCGTGAGATGTATTCTGCACCCACCATTTGTGAAGCCAGACCGCTGAGAGGAGGCTAGACCGCTAAAGAACCGCCCTGTAGACCCGCCAAAAGCCGTCCTCGACCGGCCCTTCTAGGCCTATGGATATTGTGGCGGCGCCGGCGCAACAGATTTTCCGGTACCAATAAGAGGCAAGAAAGAACAGAGGCTCAAAAAAAATATTGGGGGCGGTCCAATTCGTTGTCAGTCGGCTATTAGTCCACTGAGACCCATGGGCTTATGGGGGAAGGAAGCCCGGCGAATGGAGAGCGTAGATGCTCTTAGAAGCTCTTGGATTTTTCTTTTCGGCTACCCGCAAAAAATCCTTCCCTCTTTGGCCGGCGGGCGCAAAAGCAGCTTAAACACTTCGACTTCCTCTCTCACCTCCCACCCCATTCTCTCCAATTCTTCTTCCCCGGATTCAGACCTCTTGCCAATTCGACTTTCTCGACCTGACCGACCCTTTTTCTCTACCTCAACACTTTCCTTCTCCCACCCACCCTTCACAATGGTGAGTAGACAACTCCCCAGTCCAGTCACTTCGGCATAGCCTCCGGTTCGCGGCCTGCTACCGTTGTTATGCCGAGCAATGACGAACTGCCCGCCCTCCCCCATGACCTCCTACTGACACGTCTTCTTCCCTCTCCAGTCCGGCCTCCGCTCCATCAAGTCCCTCGTCCCCCTCCTGGACCGCGTGATCGTCCAGCGCGCCAAGTCCGAGGCCAAGACCGCCTCCGGCATCTTCCTGCCCGAGTCGTCCGTCAAGGACCTCAACGAGGCCCGCGTCCTGGCTGTTGGCCCCGGTGCCCTCGACAAGGACGGCAAGCGGACGCCCATGGGCGTTGCCGCTGGCGACAAGGTCCTGATCCCGCAGTACGGCGGCAGCCCGATCAAGGTCGGCGAGGAGGAGTACCACCTGTTCCGCGATAGCGAGTAAGTAGGAGGATCGCCGACGGCGCGACGACGATTTCCCCGGAGCAGCCGCAGGCTTCGATGACAGCTTCTGCGGCTGCGACATGCACAGACAACGAACGCATGCTAACTACTTCCAGGATCCTCGCCAAGATCAACGAGTAAACGTTCCCATAACGACGCATATACAAATCAAATACAAAAAATTGAAAAAAATGAAAGCCGAAGCTTGATCACGCACGCCTAAGTTTTCGAGACAAAAAAAACAGAAAAAAGTGGTTTTGCATGCTCATGGACATGAGCAATGGAGGGAGCAGGAGTGGAGTGAGTGTTGTGGCATAGGAAGGCCGATACGGCTGGAGGAATGGCAGGGAGAGCGATGTGTATCTCTCTTCCTACTATCTCATTCACCGTGATACATCCTTCTCTGCATAACACCCGCCAACTACTGCTCTGGCCAACCCTTGTACCAACATATAAAAAACACATCTTACAAAATACGGACCCTCTCTGTCCAACGGACTACCTACCGACAAGAAAGAATGGGACAGCGAATAGGGAGGGAACATGACATGAATGAAGATTTACGCCCATCCCTTTGTTTTTTTGGTCTGCTTTTTTTTTTGTACAACCATATCATATTTTCAATATAGAAGGAAAAGAAGATGATGATGTAAGGGAGGGGGGAGAGAGCGCATCAAACAGTTTCAAAAGGGGACGGTTTAGATAGAATAGCAAATCCATCTCCACTCATATTAACTCTACTTACAAAACTGATATGCCGGGTTGTCAAAGGTTGTTTCTGTCCGACCCGAGAGCACGTCAGCTTGCCTTTCGGGTGCGTCTGTTTACAAGCTGTGTCAGCCAAACAAATCCCAGCCGCCGTTTCGTATAAATGATACCTCACCAACTTTTTGTTACAGCGTCTCGCCCATGTGTAGCTCTTTGGGTGCCATGAGCTTCTGTACGTCATATTCTTCCCCTTCTCATTTCAAACCACGTGTATCATATATTGTCGTTCAGTTTTCGCAATTTTCGTTTCCAACTGAAAGTCGTGACCAGAAGAGATCTGCAGTGCATCTACATATACAATTCGGCGAAACATACTCGGTAGGTGTAAAGAGCAATATGTATCTGCCGCTTGGTTTTGATTTTCAATTTTGACGAGTCTTCTATTCTGCAGGTACGAACCTGCATGTCATTTAGCCTTTCGTTTCGTTTACCACCTAAACTTTGGCGCTCGGTTCTTTGAGAATAGGAGAAAGCTTTATCTGATGTGCCGCGGTCTCGGCGCCAATCTGATCTGCTTCCCTCGTTTACATCCAGCCGCTCGAAGGTGATAGTCGCGCGAGGTAGTATTTTAATCGATGGCAATCTATCAAACACAGATCTTTTAAACTTTATCTCAAATTCAATTTTTCTACATTATTCAGCTCAAAATTTCTATCCTGGCCCCCTTTTTCGTACTCTATCCGTTACCCTCTCCTGCACCGTATAATTGATAATTGCTTCCTTCACTTTCACTGCCGTGCGTCGTCCCTCACATTCTCAATCAATTTATGATTTTATACAGAAGCATCAAGGCCAAGTTCGTGACTCCTTTTCATTTATTCTGTTGGCCCAACTTCTGAATAAATGAGAAGAAGGAGTACGCAAAAGTACTGCCGTTCCTTGTTGATTTTTGCGATAATTTGTGTGAAGTTGGATCAACGCCCAGTCTTTTCTTGCCACATACTAGACTCGTCGTGTGTTCGTGCCTGTTCGTGCCTGTTTGTCCCATCTTGTGTCAACGGTTCCCCGCATGCTGGGAGGATCTGTGGCCTTGTCGTAAAAAAATCGTCCTTGTTGTGCTCATACCCCTGATCGTGAAACATCGCCCAGTCCCCATCCTCGTCGATTCTATCTTGTTTATCGACTTGCAGCAGAGCAAGACTCGGGATACGCTTAGCTTCTCTTTCACGCCCATGCAGGTCGTGTTTTATGTAGCGCCCCTGGCATCCTTTATTTTTCAACCCATATCCCAGTTCTAGTCGACGAGAACTCTGATTTAAAGTTTTCATGTCAGAACTCAAGCGACGGTTGCACAAGTGGCGTAATAGTCAAAACATCAAACACAGAAATACAAAAACATTTAGACGATAAGCGCGGGTAACCAATAATTCGCAAAAAACATGGGTCAAGGGTCCAGGCCGGGGGATGTAAGTTGAGATGACCCTATGCACAAAGACGCAGAGAAAGGCCATTTGATACGACAGCGGCTGCTGCGAAGAGTCGGAAATTTGGTGCACGGGTACTACGAGCTGTGTTGCTTTGGGCTTCAAGGTTATGTCCTCCATTGCGGCCCTTCTTTGAGCGACTAGAGCAGATGCGTATATGGCTTGACTCAAAGTGTGTATGTATATATCAAGGCCTTTGCCTCCCTTTATTTTGACTTTCGACAACCTTTTATTCTTGTTGACTCTTCTCTTCATCGCTTTGAGTCTGGCAACTCCCATTGATACTTTTTTGTTCAAATTCCACTCATTTACTGGCCATTTGCATTATCTCTTTGAGCGCAGTCACTTCTTTTTGACCGCTTCACAAACCCTGCGCTTCATTTATTCACACACTTGTTCACTCACTATACGCTTTGTTCACTCTCAACAAAATCTACTCTCCTTTATTTATTACTTTCTGTTCACACCTTACCACTTTCACATTCATTTTCTCCATTTTCATGACTTGGCTCGATTTTTCATCCGAAGTCTTGAACCCGACCACAATTTCATCACGAAATCACGAGACTTAGACAAGCAAACAAAATAAACAAACAACACGAGCAATCGAAAAGCTTCTCACTCTTTCACCACCGAGACATCGACAAAGCCAGATCTTTACGGCCACTTCGAAACATCGCCACAATGCTCGCTTTCAACACTTTTCTCATGGCGGTGACCTTTGCCACACGTGCCACGGCCCATACCTCCTTCACGACGCTCTTCATCAACGGCGTCGACCAGGGCGATGGCACCTGTGTCCGCCAACCCACCGACCCTCAGACTTCGACTTTCCCCGTCGAGGACCTCGCAAGTTCGGACATGATTTGCGGCCGTGATGGACTCGCTCCCGTCGCGTTCACGTGCCCCGTCACTGCTGGCTCGACTCTCACGTTCGAATTCCGCGAGTACCCCGACGGCTCTGCCTCGGGTGCCATTGACATCTCCCACAAGGGACCCTGTGCTGTCTACCTGCGGCAGGTGCCTGACATGTCGCTGGATACGCCGGCCCCTTCGACGGGCTGGTTCAAGATTTTTGAAGACGGCTACGACAACAGCACGGAGAAATGGTGCACCGAAAAGCTGATTGACACCAACGGCTTGTTGTCGGTGGCTCTGCCCAGCGGTTTGCCCTCGGGCGCGTATCTTGTGCGGCCAGAACTGCTGGCCCTCCATGAAGCCCAGATTGGCGACCCGCAGTTTTATGTCGGGTGTGCTCAGATCTTTGTGTCTGGCACAAGCAGTGGCCAGCTTGCAATCCCCAGCGGTTCCGAGGCCACCATCCCCGGGTATGTGAAGGCTGGCGACCCGTCCGTTACGTTCAACATTTACACACCCGTTTTCCCTTATACTATTGCCGGCCCACCAGTGTTTTTCCCGGAAGCCAACAACAAAGCCAACACGGCTACTACCACCAACCGCATTTCTTCGTCGGCTTCTTCTGCCAACCTGGCAGCAGCCGCCCAACGTGTCGGTGCGGCCTTTGTTCCCGGTGCTTGCCTCATCAAAAATGCCAACTGGTGCGGCGTCGAGGTGCCGAGCTACACGACCGAGGCCGGGTGTTGGGACGCGTCCGAGAACTGCTTCAACCAGGAGGCCGCATGCTACAGCAGCGCCCCGCCCTCGGGCGATGCCAACTGTGACGTCTGGGACAAGAAGTGCATGGGCATCCAGGCGGCCTGTGGTGCGGGTAACTTTGTTGGTCCGCCCGAGGCTGGGCAGCCGCTACAGCAGGTAGAGGCGGCCGTTCCGGGGCCGATCCCGGCGGCGGAGAAGCAGAAGAGACGGTGAAGGGATCGTGGGCAGTGGTGCAACAGTTTGTCCTTTGCCAGATGCAATATAAAAGGGGAGGATGAAAAGCAGGCACAAAATGGACTAAGAACGCTCTTTGCGTAAAAAGTACCAATAAACATCATGATTGACGCTCCCAATAAATACAAACAAATAAAAAAAATCCCAAGATCAGGACCCAAAGCCCAAAACCCAGAAACCAAAATTAGAATCAAACCCGTGAACTGCCAAACACCTTGCCAAAATTTCCCAATGATCCTAAGCATTCTCTACTGCGCCTAGGCCCGAGCACGAGCATTGGCCCAGCCACGGCCCCGTCCACCTCTGCGGTTCCGCCGTCTGTTCTGCGAGACCTCCTGTGCCTGGCGTCTTTGCTCCTCCTCTCTTCCGCCCCCCTAGTTCTTTCAGGATGTACTAAAGATCGCGTGCCCCGCGGAGAGCTTGTATGATATGGAAAGCTGACTTTGTGGTGGTCCCGGTCGATTCGAGGTCTCTCTTGGGGAGAAACTTGGTGTAAAACTAGAAGTTGCTGGCGAACAGGGCGTAATCGTCACTCAGGCCATCGAGAAAGCGCAGGATAAACAAGGTCTCGGGGATGACGCAGCTCGGGTCGACGCTTTGGATGTCCCCGCGCAGCTTAGAAAGCTTCCCAAAATAGTCGTCGACGTCGTCACAATCGCCAAGCTCTATGGTGTTGTAATCTCTGAGTAGGTGGATGAGGTCGTACCGATTGGGTCCGTATCTCTCGCGGATGCGCTCCATGAGATCATACAGGTTTCTTTGGCGTGTCTCATTGCTGAGCGTGATAGTGAACTCGACGTTGTCGCCCAACCTGCTCTCCACACAGGCACAGGCTCTACAGTGGCTCATACGCCAGCTTTTGTGCTGTGTACTCGAGCCTGTACAAGACGCAGGCGCAAATCTCTTCTTGTCTGTCTTCCCAACGAGCAACTCTGTCGTCAAATTGTTGCTGGGTCTCTCCTGCACGCAGAGTAGAAGGCTTCTCTTTGTTCCGCTCCAGAAGGTCGCCAAAGTTCTCAGCGTGTATAAATCCCAGCATACGAATTTCCCAGATCTGCCAGTCTGTACGAGACTCAAGCATTGGGACCCACATCAAATGTTCGCCGGAGATGTCGTGGACTGTTCTCACATCGTATCGTAAATCTGAACGGTCGGCCACGGCTGCCATGGTTGCTGTTATGTGAAAAGAAAGGTTGTAATTGTGGAATATCGTAGGTCGAATAATTGTCTCATATAAAAAACGGCGTTGTGATGTTGGATTGTATCAATTGTATTATTGTGTTGTTCTCGTTAGATGAAGTTGATTGGAGGCGGTGACGACATCCTAAAGCAGTAAAACCCGACTTACAGAGAGGCAGACAAGGGTCTGCCGGGAAGGTCATGTGACCGTCGGTGCGGCATTGACGTGCCTTGTCCCACCACCGACGAGCGAAGCTAGTCAATCACGCAATCGCCCTCCAGCCAATCGCAGTGCGCGATGGACCGAGCTCTCCCGTTTTTGCGCTTCTCGACGCCTCTCTTTTCATGTCTTTAATGTCGTTTCTCCCCCAGATTTTCTGGGGTTTTGCTTCTTTCCCTCTATCATCTCCCTTCAAGGACCTCCTTTAGCCCTTTTCAACCTCAATTTCACCATTTTCGCTTCCCTGACGAAGACGTTATCCCCGGAAGAGTCCCAGCCTTCTGGACGACAGTGGAGACTCTACGACCCAAACGAGCCCAGCAAACCCAGCGCAGCGGACCAGACCGCAACGACGCCAGCAAGGTGTGGTGGTGGGAAGAGACAAGGCTCCGGAGGGGGGTGTGCACGCTCATTGGACAGACGGACGACATGGCATCAAAGTCGAGGCATTATAAGTCAAAAAGCATTACACGTTGCAATAAAGATTTATACCAAAAACAGCTGAGTCAAAATCGTTCTCCTTCTGTCTCCTTTCCTTCCATCATATTATTCCAAGATCTGGACGTCGGTCCCCTACCCTTCCATGCTGGAGTCTTGCCCCCGTCGTCAAAGTCATATCGTCATAACAAAAAAAAGAGTTGGATGTTTGTTTGGTGGTCGGTGCCCCTGGTGTTCAAGAGTCCTTGAGCAGCTTGCCATAGGCTGTGTAATAGCCACACTTGCTGACGTGGGAGCATTTGCCCGTCTTCTCGTTGAAGACGTTGCAACCACCCTTGGCCACGTTGGGGGGAGTGTACACTGGAGAGAGGTGTTAGTATCAAGTGGTACACGATGAGGAAAAGAAGGGGAACCTACAGTGCAAGGACACAGCAAAGTCGCTGCCCTTGTTCCAGATCTTGTGCACACCCAGCTCGTCGGCCATGTACGCGACGGCGTTCTCATGGTACGTCTTTTCCGACGTAATGATCATGGGCTGGGGCTCAGTGCTATCCGATGCCGAAGCCTCGGGAAAGGCATACCGTGTCTCCGTCAAGTCACCCTTGAGAATCTTCATCAAACAATGAGCATTGCCGTGGTCGTGGATGGGGCTGCCCTTGCCGGGCGACCAGACGAGCACCAACAGGTTGCTCTTGCCGTTGCCCTCGTCAACAAGGTTGCGGGTGTAGCCGCGCGAAGCATCACCAAAGTTGTAGGGCATCCACCCTTCATCGTTGGCGTCGTACTCTTCCATGAGACGGGTCAAGTGGTTGACGTCGACGTCGTCTGATGTCAAACCCGAAGACGGGCCCAGGGCCTGCTTGAGGGCTTTAACGAGCAGCTCGAACCGGCCGACATCCTCGGCACCACGATCATCGACGACACGATCGAGCGATGCGGACGCACCGGCAGTCATGGGCAAAACACTAATGGCCATTGCGACGACGAATCGAAGCGACGACAAATAACAAACGATAACAGCGACCACAAAGAACGACGACGGTTCAACGACGTCGACAACAAAGAATGGGTTCTAGGAGGATGGAATAAGATGATGGGTATCGAGGGGACGACAAAGCGACGACGACGATTATCGAGAGCGACAAAGAATGGTCTTTAGGAGGATGCGAAAGAGAAGAGAGTATTGTTGAGATGATGGGGTTCTAGGATGTCGTCTTAGGATGATTGAGTTCTAGGGGGGAGAGGAGGGATAATAAGGACACGTCGATGACAGCGGTACGGAAGAGTGGACGACGACAGTGGAAGTGGGAAAGGGTTTGGTGGGAGGGACAGGGGATGGTGGTGGGTCGGGCGATTTCGATTCTTTATCGTCGACAAACTTGCTCTCTTCTCAAGTGAGGGGAAAAGAAAAAGAGGGAAGTCGCCTGATAAGGAATGGGGTTGCGCCGGAATGTACAGGTGTACAGTGTGTCAGGGGGAAGGAGGGATGGGGATGGAAGTGGAAGGGGGAAGGGTGTGTGAGAGATGGAATCGTCAAAGGCAACGAAAGCAATGGGATAAGATTGGGAGCAACGAAGAAGGAGAGAGAGGCAGTGTCATACGACTTGACCGAACGACTTGGCTTTAGTTTGCGCTTGTTGTTGTGGTGCACCTCGGTGGTCCCTTCTCTTTCTTGCTTTGATTCTCCAATCTTTCCTTCCTTCGTTTCTTTGGCTTCGTCTTTGTTCCTTCCTCTTTTTGCACCCTATGGCGGATGGTGGCGGCTGCGCTACGGCAAAGGAGAAGAAGAAAAAAACCTTGGCGCCTGCCTTGGAACTCGTGTCGCCGGGGGTGCTGTGCTGGCGTTGTCCTGCGGTACGGCGGTATTGTTTTTGTCAAACGACAAACGAACTCCTCGATCAGGAAAAAACGAAACGAAAAAGAAAGCCGATCTCGGGTTTGTGGGGGGTCACCGACTGCCGGCCGATGAAATAGGGAAGTCGCGGGTCGCAGGGCGTTGGGGTTGCGTTGCGCGCAGTTGCGGTGGAGGGAAGGTACAACCGTCGCTCAAAGTCTTCTTTGTCGCCGTGGAAGGTACAAGTTTTGTCAACGTGGGCGGACGTGGGTTGTCGCCGTGGGAGTTGGATTGTCGTTGGAGGTTATCGAGTGGATCTCCTTTGCCTCGGATGTTCACCTTGTTCGCCAATGGTTGAGGTCGAGGGTTGCAGACGGGGGTACGGACTCGTCGTGCAGGTTGTGCAACATGATAAAGTTGAGAACTGAGAGAACAGAAAATTGAAGAATTAAAACTGTCTTTTCAAGAGTGCGTTTCTTTGTCACTATCTTGCGCACATTTTTAGTGGCAGTTTCTGAGAAAGGTCGAGAAGTGTCAGAAATGGTCACAGGGAAGAGTCGGGAACTACGGAGGTCGCTAGAAACTGGAAGGGAAGCGTTTATGGGGGCGTTTTTGATCATTTTGGCGGCCATTAATGGGTCCCTCGACAGTGGAGCAAGGCGACGAGGAGGCTAAGACCGGAACAGGAGATGAAAATGGATATAGAGATAGGCAAGGTGACAGGGCCGAATAACGGTCAGAATGACAGACACTGGCGGCTTCTTTCCCTTCTTTCCCTTCATTTTGGCCGCTGTGGAAGACCGACAAAGGCGGTAGAAGGCGGTAGCGTCGGCGTCAGATAAGGTGAAGTTTCGCTCTCACCCTCACATCACAGTGAGCAATAGCGCTCCATCGCCCACCTGTAGCACACCGTGCGCCATCCTCTTTGGGCCCTTTGGGGGCGGGGTCACTGGGGTGGCATGAGTACGTAAGAGCGGAAAATGTGCAGTCAGAACAGTCAGACTCTCCCAAAAGTCACCGGTCGCGGCTACCGCCGGAGGGGCAGCTGAACGTGTGAATTGTAGCCAACCACAGGGCACGGACACTGTGCGGCCTGAACTGTGGGGCTCTGAACGGCAAGGCGAAGGTGCTGGAGAGGAACAGCAAAATCCAAACCGACGAATGTGAGGCCTGTCTTTCAACGCCTCTTGAGATTCCAGTATTTTGTTTTGGTCACATGGCCGTTGTGCATCATGGGCCTAGCTTTCTCGTGACGTAACAATAAATTGCTGTGCTTGGGGGTCAAAGTCGCCTTTTCAGAAAGGGCGGAGAAGCGTTGCTTTATATTACGTGAGAGCTCCGTATGCGGTGACGGGTTGAAATGAAGTTGAGTCGAGACAATAAACACAGAAACACAAAAACTGACAACCAGGCCACGATATACTCTCTGCCGCGTCCAGCAGCCTCGCCGAGCCAGGGTTGCGGCCAGGCCGTGCCGTGTTGCAATCGCAGGGCTGTACCTGGCATAAAGAGATCCCAGGATCGTTCTCAATCTAGACCCAGGAAAAGAAAAAAGAAACGTGTGACTCCTCTTGCTTTATAAGGAAAATCAAAACGGGGCCCGTCCAGTCGGCATTGGTCCGGCGGTCGAGGCTTCGTGGAGTCATCGTCGTTGAAACTCCGTGTTGTCGTCTCGTGGTTTTTATGTATTTTTGGATGTTTGCTGGGCTAGAAGTTGCAACGGCACCGAGAACCGCCGGTAACTCTGGTCGGGAAGGGATGATTTAGCGTGGCCAGACTACCTGAGAGGGAGAAATCTCGGCAAGGTGGGCGGCGAAGGCGCTTTCTGTTTCCTTCCCCGTCTTTTTTTCATGTCGGTGTGCCGGACCCACGCTAAGAAAAAAAATATGGACGAAAAAAATGATCGAGAATGCAAAAGCACGAAAATTGATCAGGGAAGGTGCATGAGAGCTTTCCCTTGGCTTCCCTTACTCCTCGCGAAAGACTGTTGGCGTCAATCGTCATTGGTGGGAAGGCGCGGCTCGCTGGCAGCGATCGTCCGCGCTGCCTTGCTTCCTTCCACGAAGCTGGTTGCCCGCATTTTACGATTGCCGAACAAGAAAATAGCAACTCAAATAAAAGAAGAGGCGAATCCCGTATAATTTCGTGTCGACATTTCTTTTTGTCTTCTTTTTGCGAAAGTCAAAGCTGACATCTTCTCTCTAATCTGTCCTGTCAACGAGTCGAGCACGAAAAAGCATTTTATTGATCGCATTGCATCTTGAGCTTGCAAGCTTCACTTTTGGTTACTCACCTTCGCATCGACGCCACCACATCTTTTCGGCACCCCCTCTTATTTCTTCTCCTCCCTTTGCCACCTTCTCGTACCAAATCTCTAGATTCAACTTCTCTTTCTCTTCAACCCAATCGTGGAAACGGCTCGTCCCTTTCTGCACCTGCATCACACCCTCCCTTTCGCAAATACTTGCATCTTCTACCTTTCTTTTTCACATCTTTTGATGACAACATCACGATGCCTGCATACATACCAGATCCGTTAACCCCCTCGCCCAATGGCAGCGGCATCTTCTTCCACACGCTGCGCCAGGCCAATGCCAGCTCCGAGAACGTCGACAACACCGACAGCACGAGCATAGCCGACCGTCTAAACACCAGCAACAGCAATACCACGACTGTCAACAACTCTGCAAACAACTCTGCAAACAACTCTACCAACAACAACACAACCTGCTCAGCTGTCGCTACTGGAGTCACTTCACCTAGCCTACACGAGCGCGATATCGAAAAGGAGGCCGGTGTCCCGGCGGTACCAGTCGATAGCAACACCTCATCCCACGACACCATCAACGCGGGCGCCGACCAAGATGTTCCTGCATGCGCCAATGCCGCCCCTCACCCACCCCCCGCAGCTGCTGCACCTCCATGCAACGGCGGCAGAAACAGTGGCATCAAGATCTTGCCATGCGGCGCCGTCGTCGCAGTTAACGACAAGGAGAACCGTGGCTGGCACAGGATTGTGCGCAACTTTACGCCGTCGTGGTTCTCTGTGAGCATGGGCACGGGTGTCGTTTCGATCCTGCTGCACAACCTGCCCTACAACGCCCACTGGGTGTGGTACATTTCTGTCGTCGTCTTCTGCCTCAACATCTTTCTGTTTATTACGTTCTCGCTCATTACGATTACGCGCTACGTCCTGTACCCGGAAATCTGGAACGTCATGATCAAGCACCCGTCGCAGTCGCTGTTCCTGGGATGTATCCCCATGGCCTTTTCCAGTAAGTCCACCAAACATCCCTACTATTTGATATACGTATACTAATGTTCTCAGCCATCGTCAAAATGATGGTTCTTGTCTGTACACCCTGGGGCAACTGGGCAATCTACTTGACCTGGGGATTCTGGTGGGTCGACGTCATCGGCTCCTGCGCATGCAGCCTGATTATTCCATTTGTCGTGTAAGTTCATCACGCCTCGTACTCATATAACCGTTTGTCAATTTGGCCTCTAACAATACCAGTGTCCACCACCATCGCAACCAGCTTTCCCACATGACGGCCGCTCTTCTTCTGCCCGTCGTGCCCGTCGTTGTTGCCGCTGCCTCTGGCAGCATGATCGCCGAGGTTCTTCCCGACCGCTCGCATGCCATCACCACGATCGTCGCCTCCTATATCGTCTGGGGCCTCGGCGAATGCTTCTCCTTCTTCATCATGACCGTGTACTTTTTGCGCCTCCAGATTCACGATCTTCCGCCTCGCGAAGTCATTGTCTCCGTCTTCTTGCCCATCGGCCCTCTTGGTCAGGGTGGCTTTGCCATCCAGCAGCTCGGCAAGGTCGCCTACGAGCTTCTCCCCATCACGGGTGCTTTCAACGGCGCCGTCATTGACGGCAGCCAGCCCGGCGCTATGGAGGCTACGGCCATGTTCGGCGGTACCGTCCTGTACATGTTTGGCATCCTTGCCGGCTTCTTCCTGTGGGGCGCCGCGCTGGGTTGGCTGGCTTTTGCTCTCATCTCCATCATGACCACCAAGTCCTTCCCCTTCAACATGGGCTGGTGGGGCTTTGTCTTCCCCCTCGGCGTCTTTACCGGCTGCACAGGAATGCTGGCTACCGAGCTGTCGAGCACCTTCTTCAAGGTCATCACTATGATCTTTTCAGCGTCCGTGTTTTGCCTGTGGATCTTGGTGGCCGTCAAGACGTCCATCATGGTCTACCACGGCAATATGTTTTATGCGCCCTGTCTGCGCGATCTGCGGCCCAAAGAGGAGCAGCCGGGCGGCAAGCGGACGGCCTAAACCGCACACGTCCTTCTATTAATACTTTCCGACCTTTTGTTCTTCAACACTTTTGTCAACATTTTTGCATAGAGCGAGCGAGGCAGGTGGCGTTTTCTTTTTCTCTTCTTTTCAGTGTCTTTTTTTCAACAATTTGCATGGCGGAGCATGAGCAGCGGCGATGAAAAAGTGCATTTTTATACCATGATAGACCGAGATAGACTTTGAGATTTTTGTACGTTAATTTTTAATCATTCACATTACTATAATAATCATGATACAGATGTTCGGTTTGTGAATTGAAGGATTATGGCCCAGTCAGTATCGTCGCATTGTGACTTACACGAACGGTTTGACGCACAATAGTGGGCTCCGAATATAGGTGGGGCTACGCTACAGGATCCCCTGAATGACTAAGTTTTCAGTGCCCTCCCCCAGCCTGCAGCACGGTAAGCATGGCGAATTATGAGGGGTTCGATGGCAATCGGCGAACATGGTGTGCACTATCAAAATTTCCTCCGTATTTAGCCTTTCTCACCAAAAAAAAGTTTGGACCAAACAGAAAAAAAAGGCGGCTCGACATTTCGACAACCTTAGTTGCAGCATCACGACTGCTACACCGCCCCGAGCTGAGTTTCATATCTGCGCTCCTCACAATGAACGTAACCATGGCCTCACCGTCCTGGGCGAGCAGCCCGTTCATTCGGGATTTGGTGGATGGTAAAGCATCCTCTCTTTGCATTATCACGACTTCATCCAAAGCGCATACTAACAAATGCAGCTGCCACCGACGCATGGCACACGTATCGCATCCCCATCCTGCTAGCCACTTTCGTCGCCCTTGTCTCGCTGCGCATCTACCTGCACGTCACCGGCAGCGCGGACGACAAGGAAGGCCTCCTCGTTTTCCCCAAGATCTACGACACTGCGACCGCATCGACCGACGAGAAGAAGAAGCTTCAGCAACAAGAACAGCCATCAGTCCAAGAAGAGGTCAAGATCGCCGTTCTCCAGCAAACCAAGACCATCTCCTACCCCGGCTCCGCCAACGACAAGAAGAAGACGAGCACTCCGGCTGCGAAGAAGGCCAAGCCGACGACTGCGACCGACAAGGCTGCATCTACATCGACTCCCAAGACCGCGGCTGGCCCGCGCCGGATCAAGGGTGAACTGCCCAAGGGTGGCGCCTCTGCTGCCGCTCGTGTGCCCACGCGCATCCAGACCATTGTCTTTTACACGTCCATTACCGGCGCTACAGCCAAGATTGTCCGTGACTATGCCGCCAGACTGAGCACAACTTTGAAGGAGCTGAAACTGTCCGAGGGCGCAGACAACAACGTCTTTGCGCCTGCTGAAGTCCTGGACATTGCCGAGGTCGACCTCGACGAGTATTTTATCACGCCTCCCAAGGCGGCTGGCGCCGATGCCACGGCTGTGGATGACGGCTCAGCTCCTACGACCGACTACTTTTACCTCTTCCTCGTCCCCAGCTACAACATCGACTCCATCAACGACACATTTCTCGAGCACCTCAAAGAAACCCACCACGATTTCCGCATCGACACCGCCCCGCTCGCGCCTCTGCTGGGCTACTCCGTCTTTGGCTTTGGCGACCGTGAACACTGGCCCACCGAGGACGAGGGCTTCTGCTTCCAGGCCAAGGAGCTCGACAAGTGGATGGCCAAGCTGACGGGCCGCAAGCGCGCGTTCCCCATGGGCGTCGGCAACACCAAGACGGACGCCATGGTGCGGCTGACGGAATGGTCCGAGGGCGTCGTCGACGTTCTGGGCCTCGTTGCGCGAACAGGGAGCCTCGGTACCGGCGTGCGTGGCTCGGGCGATGCCGTCGAGACGGATGACGAGGATGAGGATGAAGCGAGCGATGTTGACGACGGTGGCGACGCCTTTGACGACGGCAGCAACGAGGACGATGCCGAGGCTGACGCTGACAACGACGATGTTCTGTTTGGTGTCAATGCGGCGCGCAAGGCCAATGTCACACGATTGAAGAAGGCTGGCGTCATTGACGATGTTGAGGACTTGGGCCGTCTGCTGCAGAGTTCCAAAGAGGATGATGCTACCACTGGTGCTGAGGATGCTGCTGAGGCTCCTGGCACCAACGTCAACAAGGCACCCATTGCCATTGACTTTACCACATACGGCGCCAACGGTAATGGCAATGGCACCGCCAACGGCGGCCCGCGCCGGGTCGGCAAGAAGGCTGCTGCACCCGCACCCAAGGAGATGGTCGCCAAGGACACACCTACCTACAAGTCCTTGACCAAGCAGGGCTATGCTATTGTCGGCTCCCACTCGGGCGTCAAGATCTGCCGCTGGACCAAGTCTGCTCTGCGCGGCCGTGGTTCCTGCTACAAGTATTCTTTCTATGGCATCAACTCCCACCAGTGCATGGAGACTACGCCCTCGCTCTCGTGCTCCAACAAGTGCGTCTTTTGCTGGCGCCACGGTACCAACCCTGTGGGAACCACCTGGCGCTGGGTTGTCGACCCGCCAGACCTCATCTTTAACGGCGTCAAGGCCAACCACTACCAAAAGATTAAGATGATGCGTGGTGTGCCTGGTGTGCGTGCCGAGCGGTTCAATGAGGCCATGCGCATCCGCCACTGTGCTCTGTCACTTGTCGGCGAGCCCATCTTTTACCCGCACATCAACGAGTTCCTGGGCATGCTGCACAACGAGAATATTTCTTCGTTCCTCGTCTGCAACGCCCAGCACCCGGACCAGCTCGCCGCCCTCCACCACGTCACCCAGCTTTATGTGTCGATTGACGCCTCCAACCGCGAGACTCTGCGCAAGATCGACCGTCCGCTGCACCGCGACTTTTGGGAACGCTTCCAGCGCTGCCTCGCTATTCTGCGCGAGGTCCGCTTCCGGCAACGCACCGTTTTCCGTCTGACGCTCGTCAAGGGCTTTAACATTGACGACGAAGTTCAGGGGTATGCTGACTTGGTCGAACAGGCCCTGCCCTGCTTCATCGAGGTCAAGGGTGTCACCTTCTGCGGCACGTCCACGTCCGCCGGCGTCGGCCTCACCATGGCCAACGTCCCCTTTTACCACGAGGTCGTGCAGTTTGTCACCGCTCTTGAAAAGGAGCTGCAGAGCCGCGGTCTTGCCTACGGCCTGGCCGCCGAGCACGCCCACAGTTGCTGTGTCCTGCTAGCGAGCGAGCGCTTCAAGCGCGACGGGAAGTGGCACACAGTCATTGACTACGACAAATTTTTCAACCTGCTCCGCGAAAAGGGTCCCCAGGGCGACTTTACGCCCGAGGACTACATGGGCCCGCCGACAGCCGAGTGGGCGACTTGGGGCCAGGGTGGTTTCGACCCGCGTGACCAGCGTGTCGACCGCAAGGGACGGCCGATTGAGCGGTAGAAAGTCGTGACGGTCTCGAGATGGGAATACTAAACATGGAGTTCTAGTTCATATAGTGGGAGTTTATCTAGCAACAAAAGTAAATTTCAATATTTCTTGTCACAAATCACCGCCATCACTCATGTTTTTTGTAATTTTGATTTTATTTTTGGATATCTCCCCATCTAAATAGTGTCCGCTTCCATGCAACCCAAAGTTTTTCCCCCAAGAGACTAAAAAAGAAAAGAGGGCGCAGTAATCGTGATCCAGTCATAAAAAAAAAGGAACAGAGGATGTACCAAAATAAATAGGGAGTTCAAAGAAAGAAGAGAGAAAAAGAAAAGAAACCAAAATCCCAATTAAAAACAAGCCATCAACAGAGAAGACGACATCACCACAAGCAGACTTGCCAGTTTTGATACCTCGTCCCCCCAGTCATGTCAATGTTCTCTTTTCAAACAAAACCCAATAAAAAAAGAGACGCTTCCTACCATAAAGTTCGTGTTTCTTGTATGTTTCTTCTTTCGTCGTCGTCCGTAACAAGAAGGGCAGCCCTTCTTGACATATTTTTTTTGTGCGCGGTTTATATAAAGAGTGGAGCGGGTGGTCCCATGGACCATGAGTGTTCAATAAAATTGTTCAATTTATTGAACCAAGTAATGCAGATGGCGTGTATATCTTGCATAGTAGATGCAAAGGGTAAATGCGGAAGGCAGGAAAGGAGGGCGTGTTACGTTCTCTCAAGAACACATTTAATCGAGGCCGACGGTCGGGGGGAAGAGGTCCGCCGGGTTGGCGGGAGCCATGTCGCGGATGTTGAGCTCCGAGTCGAAAGCAATCATCTCGGCGAGGACGTCGAGGATGGACTAGATGCGGGTTAGTTGGGTGGTCCTTATATCTCTGAAAGCCAATGGGGCGTCTTACCTTGGACACTGTCTGGTCGTAAATGCGGATCAGGTCGCCGGGCGTCGGGTACACCTTGAGCGCCTTGTAGAAGTGCAGGGCCGACTCGACTGCTTGCGTGGCTGTTTCGTGTCAATATGCTATTCTCCATGAAGTGATGTTCCTTCAGCCCAACTCCAGATATAACTTACGATCAGTGCCCAGGGCCTCGCCCTTGGAGACCTGGTCCAGGAAGAACGCCTCCTTCTCCTCTACGCTCGTCGGGAAGCCCTCGGCCTTGGCCAGCTCGACAGCCAGCTTAATCACCTCGCGCTGCTTGACCGTCTCCTGCTGGGCGAGCTCCTTCTCGGCACGCGCCTGCCGGCGCTCGTTTCTCCGGAGATCGCGGCGGAACTCGGGCTGCGTGCGTCTGCGGTGGTCAAAGTAAAGAGCGTAGGCTGCACAAAGTTAGCTGTGTGTCAATGCAGAAAGTAAAAGGGTCAATGCCAGATATAATATATCAGGGTGACAAAATCGAACGATACACGGAAACGTGGGGAAGCGAGGGGGACGCACCAACGAGGCCCGTTGCTACTGCGGCGACAGAGGCCGTTGCAATGACTGATTGCTGCGACATTGTGCGTGTGTATATGTGTGGGAAGCGAGTATAGTACTGCGTGTACGCGTAGACTCTTAAGTCGTCGGAAAAGAGACGGTGCTGAATTTTTCATTCGAGGACGTCGGCGGCGTTGTCCTGAATCTTCCGAGGTCGGCAGCCGTGTGGGGAGAGGGCGGGATGCTGGAAAAGATAAATATGCTTCGCCTGAAGTAATGGCTTCGAATGCGCCCGTATGTAAAAGACTCGTAAAAGTATGGAGTTGTGTGTCGTCGAACAAGGGCCTTGTGCGGCTAGCTGTGATTGTTGATTTCGGGATGCCGTTTCGGTGGTTCTGGCAGTGACGAGGTTCCTGATTTTTTTTTCTCTTTCATTCCTTCCACCATTCGCCCACCTCGCTCCCACTCTCTGGTTTTAGTGGTTCCATTTAAATCATCCTAGCCTGGTTTGCCCATACACAGTGGGAAGGTGGCGGTACGTTTTACTGAGGAGTCTTTGGGTTCTTTGGGGGGCTCCTTCCCGCTATTACCCACTGTGAATACAGCGCGAAAGAGCAGCTTCCAGGCCTCTGATTGGCCAATCACTCGCGAGCACGAGCCAGACGAGCCCAGTCTTACCCAGTAAACCCATCTGTGGCGGGATGTGCACGTGACCATACCCGCTACCTAAAACGCGGGCGATCCCTCCTTATGGAAGGACTCTGGAGGAGCAAGCTGCCAACGCAACTCGAAACTCCCGAGGACTCGAAGCTTTAATGCTGTCCGCGACAAACAGTCCACGAAACACACTTTTCGGCCCCGGTGCTCACATTTCCATCACGACGATATTATTCTTGACTCCGATACCTTTTCTGTTCACGAACCTGGCTGTAGCTGGACTACAGTCGGGCACAAACGAAACGCGGAGATACCCCAGAGAGGCTGGGGCGCAATTGTAGACACCTCCCTAACGGCCGGGCATCGACATCAAGACGTGACGATACAAACGACAACCACGGCTACAACACGATATCTATCGAGACAGCACGTCTAATACAATAGACACACAACACACCGACACACATAACCCGCAGCCATGTCGAAAGCCCTGTCTTCCATGTCGGAAGACCGGCTCAAGATCTCGCTGCGCAGCGGGCCCAAGCGCAACAAGAACCGGCCCGTTATCAGCGCGCCGAGACAGATCTCAGGGCCTGTCGGGCCCATGACCCAGAACAGCCTTCCCATGCCTCGCAATGATGGTGGCTCACGGCCGGCCGGCGGCGAATCCCAACCGCTACCACGACCCCAGCTCTCGCAGCAGTCCGGAGGAAAGACGTCAGACTATATCAAGCGACGCTACTCTGCACGCTTCAACGACATGCCCAAGAACGAGTTTGCACCCCCAGTACCCTCGTTGCCATCCTTCAATCAGTACGAGTCGGCCGCCCGACGGCCAGGCGCGGGCGGTGCCAACATGCCTATCCAGCGCGGCGATAACCGAGGAGGTCGGGGAGGCAGTGGAGGCGGCGGCGCCGGTGCACCAATCCCCGTGGACGTCAAGGCGTTGCGCGATCCCAAACTGAGCGCAGATCAGTACGTGGCGTCGATGCTTAGCGATGCCTCTGAGGAAGACATTGTTCGCTACGAGGAGGCGCTGCGGGACCTGCGGTCACGAGCAGCGGCGGACTTGCAGCAAAACATTTACCAGAACCGGGCGCAGTTCATCAAGATTAGCAAGGAGGCCGAGAAGCTCAAGGGCGAGATGCGGTCGCTGCGCAATCTCATGGCCGACCTCAAGGCCAACACCACGGCACTGCGGTCTGCCTCGTCCACATCCATGTCGAACCAGTCTTCGTCCGGCGGCGACGGTGGTCGTGGTGGTGCGGATGCGAGCGGTCTGGGCGCCGTTGGCTTTTCCACAGGCCTCAGCAAACGTGACAAGCGCAGCTCAGTCGCCGACCGGACAGCATTGTGGAACTCGCAGATGCAGGCTTTGTACAAGAACGTCGAGGGCTCACAACGGTTCCTGCCGATGACGCTCGGCCGCCACGTGGTGCAGAACGCTGGCCAGTGGATCGAGCTCGACAATGCCACCTACAAGTCACGGCGGGCCATGCAAATCTTCTTGCTCAACGACCATTTGCTCGTGGCCTCGCGTAAGAAGCGCAAGGCTGACGGGCCAAATGGTGGTGGTGGCCCGTTGCTGAAACTCGTGGCCGACCGCTGCTGGCCGCTGCTAGATATTGAGGTTATTGACATGGCTGGTTCCGGCGAGTCTGTGACGTCCCCTTCGTTTGGCGGCAGCAGTGGTCCGGGTTCGGGGCGGTCCAAGCTGACGGATGCCATTATGGTGCGCGGTGTCGGCCAAGAAACGGTTTTGTACCGGACAGAGAAGCCCGACGACCCCGAAAAGTCGGCACTGATGCTCAACATCCGCAAAGTCGTCGAGGACCTGCGGCGTGGTATCCAGTCGGAGATGGAGGCCAACAACAAGGCCAAGGAGACGATCAACTATTTTGCCTCGCGCGACCCCGGTCTGCTGCAAAAGACGGACCTACTCGAGACACTGTCGGACATCAAGGACATGTTGATTGAGGTCGACGGCAAGCAGCAGAACTTGCGGTGGGTCGAGAGCCAGATGGATGAGCTGGACATTGATATTGCTCTGCAGCAATTTGAGCCGTCCGTCGCGCGTGTCGAGAAGATGCAAGGGCTGGCGCGGGGCTTGAAGAACAATGCAGTGGCACAAGACTTTATTGAGTTCAAGGTTGAGGAGCGCTCGGCACGTCTGGCAGCACTCATTATTCGCGACTTGATTGATACCCACAACGAGCAGCGCAAGATGCGCCGCAACGTCTCGTGGCTGACGCGTCTGGGCTTTGAAGACCGGGCCCGCGAGGCTTATCTCGAAGCACGCAGCAACATGATCCAAAAACGGTCAAGGTGAGCTCGCCCGTTCCTATATAAGTTCCTTTGAACACCCACTAACTGCTTAGACAATGCATCTTTCAAGGAGACCTGCACCTGTACATTTGGGAGCTCTCTTTTGTCTACTTCTCCGTCATTTGCAACACCGTCAGCTGCTTCCAGAGCTGCTTCCCACCGGCGATGATGAGTGCCTGCGTCAAGTGGGCCAAGGAAGAGGTCGAGGCCTTCAACAAGATCCTGGCACGGCAGCTCAGCAGCACAGAGCGCGGCGGTGAGGCCTGGCGGCAGTGCATGGACCAGGCACACGAGCATGCCCGTATGCTGTCCGACGTTGGTCTCGATTTCCGCAACCTCGTCGGCCACGAGCCGCCCACACGGACACCTGCCGCTCCTCGTGTACCAAGCGGGCCAGTTGGTTTGGGTCTGTCGTGAGACAAGCCCATCCTTGGGACCCCTTCATTTTATATTTCTTTTCTATCGTCTTCTTTTCTCCCACTTCCTTTTCTTAGTCTACCCGTTTGTATATTTTGGTGTCATTTTCAGAGCAAGCAATTCTGTTTTTATCGGTGTACCAAACACGATTCGAATCCTCGTACAAATATGCCTTCACGAAACTACCCCGTAATAGGACCTCGTAACTGGGTTTAGTGTGTACGTACTTTGTATCTCGTAGTGGGCGTAGTGGGCTGTAGTTAGTGGCAACTGCTATGATGCTGTCCAACAGCCCCGTCCCTGATAGCTGTTCGCCCCACCGTTGCTACCAATTGAGCTCCCACAAGGGTAGATGTAATACCTGCGGCAAATTTATGTGTAGAGGTACACGCTTGACCAAGGCACGGGCTCGTCACGTGCACAAAAACAAGGCAAATTGCAAAACCGCCTCCCACTCTCCTGGGCACGAATACCTAAGGAAACCCAAAAACGCAAAACAAAGCTCGCAAACTCACCGACAGCATCCAAACACGCCTTCTCTCCTCCCCCCCACCACTCCCATTTCGACACCCTCAATCATCTCTCCCTTTTGACGACCACCACAACACCCCACGACGAAGCCAGCCACGATCATCTCCACCGCGACAGCATCCTCTTGCGAATTATCCGTCGGCACACGCTGGATTCATTGTATTTTTCATCCATTCCGTACGTTGTGGTGCCCCCCTCAAAAGTCCTACGAAACGCCGTCCATCGCAAATCAGTCCTGAATATTTCCTTAGAAACAAGACCACCCCCTCTCCTCCTCAGCCCCCTTTTGACTATCACCACCGGCTTTTCGACCTCTTTCTAACGCGCGCTTGCATTTGATCAGTATTTCTAGGATCCATTACATTGCATTCACCCTTGCCTTGATTGACATTTCGACGACCTTTGACGCATCGCCTCCATACCCCTCGCCCGATCGACGACGATACAACGAAAACAGGAACGCTTCCTATCCTCGCACGCGACCACACACTCTCAACGATCCGCGATTGATCTGTCGATATACAATCGCGGTACTCAATAACTCTCGCTTCACAACACCCAATCGATACCCCTCCACTGCCCAAACTCCAGATCCAAGCTATGGACACGAACATGGAAGACGTCGGACGCGGCCCCGTAGACCTCACGCCGCCCCCGGCTCTGGAGCCGACTACGGTGCCCACAGTTGACGGCTGGATTGAGAGCCTGATGAACTGCAAGCAGCTGAGCGAGCTTGATGTCCAGAGACTGTGCGAGAAGGTGGGTCAAAAACGACGCGATAACTTTAACCATTTGCAGCCCGACATCGTACTAACTGACGACAGGCACGGGAGGTCCTTCAAGACGAGTCCAATGTGCAGCCGGTCAAGTGCCCGGTCACAGTGTGTGGTGACATCCACGGTCAATTCCACGATCTGATGGAGCTGTTCAAGATTGGTGGTCCCAACCCCGACACCAACTACCTCTTCATGGGTGAGTCCACGCCGCCCTTGCGTCCTCTTATTTGCCTTCCCGGACTAACAGGATAGGCGACTACGTCGACCGTGGCTACTACTCCGTCGAAACGGTGACGCTGCTGGTGGCCCTCAAGATCCGCTACCCGCAACGGATCACCATTCTGCGCGGTAACCACGAGTCCCGCCAGATCACACAGGTCTACGGCTTCTATGACGAGTGCCTGCGCAAGTACGGCAACGCCAGTGTCTGGAAGTACTTCACCGACCTCTTCGACTACCTCCCCCTTACCGCCCTCATCGACAACCAAATCTTCTGTCTCCACGGCGGTCTGTCGCCCAGCATTGATACCCTCGACAACATCCGCGCCCTCGACCGCATCCAGGAGGTGCCCCATGAGGGCCCCATGTGCGACCTGCTCTGGTCCGACCCCGACGACCGCTGCGGCTGGGGCATATCGCCTCGTGGTGCCGGCTATACGTTTGGCCAGGACATCTCAGAGGCGTTTAACCATAACAACGGTCTGACGCTGATTGCGCGTGCACATCAGCTTGTGATGGAGGGTTACAACTGGTCGCAAGATAGAAATGTCGTGACCATTTTCTCCGGTATGTTGCACATGTTCCAGCACTTCGTCTTAACCCCTTTTCGTTGTCACTCAATGCTAACATCAACAAGCACCAAACTACTGCTACCGCTGTGGCAACCAGGCTGCAATCATGGAGATTGACGAGCACCTCAAATACACATTGTGCGTACCCAGCATCCTCGAGCATTTGTTTTTAGATGACCACCCACTGACATTCTCAGCCTCCAATTCGACCCTTGCCCGAGAGCAGGCGAGCCGATGGTCTCCAGACGCACACCCGACTATTTCTTGTAGACAAAGCAAACGAAAGAAAAGAAACAAATCTGTTGTTTTTTTTTGCGGAAAGAGAGTCGACTATACACGGTGCAAAGGAAGCAGTTTGGAAACAGGGGATGGCATGTGTGCAGTGCAGCCTTGGTGTTGGGAATTCGCTATTCACATCCTGTATTTTTTCTTACCTTTTGTCTATTCCTATCTCTCTTTGTGTCTCTCGTTATTTCTTGCCCACATTTTTGACATCCGTCCTCTTGCGTTTTCCTAATATCTTTTTTGTTTGCTGCTGAGAAAGTATTTCCCATTGTACGAAATCACGAAAGCATTTTATCATTTATAGACGGAGGAAGAAAACTCAACAGGATGGAGAACGACAAAAAAGAAAGGGGAAAGAAAGTAATGATAGAAAGTTGGAGCATGGACGGCAATGGGGCTCTGGTCAACCCTTGGCAAGAAATAAGAGGGAAAGAGAGAATGAGATGACAAACACATGACTCGCGAGCACTCTTCACCATACACACAGAATATGCTACCCCATTTCCCCTCTGCTTCCATAGACATAATGTTATTTGCGATTCCCATGACTTTGTTCATTTGCTTTCAGTGTTTATTTTGATATATTTTCATTGTATTTGAGTGTAGATGGAAGATTATTTAGTGTAGAGCGTGAGCTCTGTCTATATGCTGTGTGTGTTGTGTTGGAGAGGTACTATGATTCCCTTCATCCAATAAAGAAAAAGAAAAAGACGAGTAAACAAAGTCATGAAAGAAACATGCTCCAAAAATGCTCCGATGCCATGCAAGAAATTAGACAGAAAAGCACACCCTCCGGTCTATCATCCCATCCTCCTCCACTCCCACCACATTATACCTATATAGTAGATCTTTTGACAAAGAAAATTGAGACAGAAAAAGAAAATGGTATCATCATGTTGGCTAAGGACGAGACAGCTGTTTAGTGCTGCTCCGGCTTGCCCTCGTTGTTCAGCGTCGGCTCCTCATCCGAACCAAAGACGTCGCTCTCATTGTTGATGTGGTCCGCCAGAGACGGCTTGCGGCCCAGCACAGCACTATCGGCATTATCGACCTCGGACGTCTCGCCGCGTTCGGCGGCGTCAGCGGCGTCACCAGCCGTGGTGGAAGTGCTCTTGTTGGCAACGGCACCACCAGCGGCGTAGTGACCAGGTGCGGACGAGCCGTTGGGCACGTGGAAGCGGCGGTCAAAGCGCGAGATGGTGTAGGTGTAGACAACAATGATTTCAATGACGTAGTTGAAGACGTAGTAGGCAGGCTTGCTGTCGAACCAAGCGGGAGCGGTAATGGGGCGGGGCATAAAGTTGACGCCGGCACGGAAGGAGGCGCCGAGGGCCAGGAGGGTGCTTGTAAACAACAGCAGACCAATCTTGGTGCGCATCTGGCCCTGGCCAAAGTTCTCGACAGTACCATGGTGCGGCGGGCGGGGAGGGGCAAACAGGGTCAGGAGAGTAATGGGGATGGGCAGGAAGGACAGGATGGCCATCCAGACCGTGGCAACGAGCTGAACCTTGCGCAGGACGAGGCGGGTGCTGGTATCGAGCGTGTAGAACATGTCAATGGAGACGGGAATGACCATGACCAAAACGAAGGGCACCGAGAAGAAGAGGGCGCGGAATAAGTAGGTGACGGGACGGCTCCAGCCGAGACGCGGGCGGTGGGCACGGACGACGCGCTGGGCAAAGATGAGGTTGATGAGGAACAACAAGACAACACCAGCGACGGTCAGGACGTTGGCGGCAATTGCGATGGAGACGTTGTGAGGACGCGAGGCCCAGACGATGCGCATAATAAGAGCCGTCATGCGGGCCATGCAGAAACCAAAAGTCATGCCTGAGATAATAAACTTGTGGCCCCGGCGCATGTTGACCTGGAGGATGGTCATGTTGGTGGCGGCACCAGCAATGAAGAAGAGCAGGAGCACGGCGCTGATGGGGTCGTCGACTTTGGGAACGGGCTGACCGCCCAGACCGGCGGAGGTCGGGGCATATGGCGGGCCGGAAACCTGCAAAGGCGGAAACAAAACATGTTAGCTGTCTGTGTAACGGGCTGGCGAGGTCGGATAAAAAGAGGCAAGTTAAGGATGTTTCATCGCTTACAGGTGCAGAAGACATTGTGAAAGTCTGTGAAAAATGTGATGATAAAAGAAACGCGAGGAATATCAATAGATATAACCAAGTGCTTGGCTCAAGACTTTTGAAGTCAAAAATAGCCGAGATGTTGATCAATGTCACAACAGATGCCAAAGTAAAAAAGTGTGGCTGTTTATGCTGTGCAATGTTGTTTCTGATGATGTTGGTGCGTTGCGTGGGCGTTCGGTGTTGACCACGTTTTTGTGTCGTATGTGGCGTTTATATGATACACATAGGTTTGAAGTGTTGAATTTAAAAGGGGTGAGTTGAGAGAGTTTGTTGTAAATATTGGGAAGTGATGGTGTGGTCTTAGACAAGGGGTGAGGAAGGTGCGATGGAAGCAAGAGCGAGAAGATGAGTTGATTGATGATAGAAGAGAGGAATGTTGGATGAGACAAACAAAGGACAATGAAGGATAAT
This sequence comes from Ophiostoma sp. CBS 140.51, assembly GCA_029298735.1. Lineage (NCBI taxonomy): Eukaryota > Fungi > Ascomycota > Sordariomycetes > Ophiostomatales > Ophiostomataceae > Ophiostoma > Ophiostoma sp. CBS 140.51. The sequence goes on from JANSLP010000141.1 coordinate 52,757, forward strand.
ATATAGAACGAAAGAAAAGGATCGACGAGAATAGGAAACAGAAAAAGCGATGTAAGATAAACAGGCAGGCAATAGAAACAGGAAAAGGTGGACATGTAAGAAAAAAAAGAATGACGGAGAAAAAGAAAGAGAGTTTGAAGCGTTAATCCGAGCGCGTGCAAAAAAGCGCGAAACGCTCTTTCCCTATTTTCTCTTCTCTACTAGCCCCATTCTTGTCTCGTTCTGTCGGAGGTTAGCATGGAACGACCGATCGTACTTTCTTCCTTTTCCCTCCCAGTCCTTTTTTCTTAGTACGATAGGACGCTCCTCCTCCTCCCCTCGCACCTTCCCTCCCACTGGATCGGCGGAGCACACATGTTTGTTGGTGTGTGGAAAACTGCAATTAGACTTGCATAGCGCAGCACCACAAAAAGCGTCTTGGAACGTCAACCGGACTCCTCCCAAAAGTCTATTTTCTCCATACAAACGTAAAAAAGGACGCTCAAAAAGTATGTTTGCCCCGTGGTCGACGGGGGACTGACTGCCAGACCAACTTGACAAACAAGCGGGGAGTGATCTCGAAAAGGGCCCCACTCACGGGCTCGGGCTTTACAGATGTCCAGGCACGAGTTGCGCCGTGGTGCGAGGCTTACGTTCACAGCGGAATAGCAAAGAATGGGAAGGAGTGAGTGAGAACTCTTTCTCTATTCTTTCCAAAGCTGGGTTACAAAAGGAAGGGGCGCCGGGCATCGACTGCTACCCCACAAGAACACGGTTTAAAAAAAAAAAAAAAAAAAAAAAGCAGGAGCAGATCGAGGCCGCGTATGACAAAACAAGAAGGAACAATCGTGGTGGGAAAGAATGAGTGCGAGAAGGATTGGAAATGGGCGACAAGATGCGACCACAAATTCCGACCAAAAACCTGGGAACAAACAAAATGATAGACGTCAACGGCAAAAATTGGAGCTGGTTTTGGCGTGTTTTGACACGTTTTTGGTGCGTTATGGTGCGTTATGGTGCGTGTTAGGGGACCAGGCCCAAAAGTCAAAAGGGGTCAAATAGATACGCTGGCTACAGCAGCCTTGCTGGAAGACCGGTGCCCGCGTTGCGTCGAACCACCGACCATTTGGCTCCAGGGCGGGAGTTGGCAACGGCGCGAGCGACACCAAGTCACTTTTTGGTGTGTAATGTGGGGAAAAGTACAAAATGAAGCACCGGCGCCTGTCAAGAGTCGACACCTTCCATCTGAATTTCTGAGCCATCCAGCCAATCAGAGCGCACCGCAGTATGCTAGCTCGCCCCCCGGTCGGCACGCGAACCGCCGACCTTCAAGTACAATGTTTATGTAAGGCAGGGAAAGAGCGACCACCACCAATATTGAAGCGCGCAGTTGTCTGGCAGCGGCACCAAAATCCAAAATGTCGGAATCTTTTTTCATCTTTTCAATTCTACTGGTGCAATTTATTATCAAGCAACTTACGTCGTTGCATCGTGTCTTTCGTCTGGCAGCGTGTTGCATCTGCTGTCTGCACTGTTACGTGTGCAGAGTCCGACCGCCCAGTTTGGCAGAGTCCGACAGCCTTTTTGAGTCCGACTTCTTGAGTTTCTCTAGTCCGACCCTGTCGACCCTAGAGCTTAACCCTTGAGTCCGTCCCTTAAGACCGTCCGTCCGTCGGGCACCGCATATGGCAGTGGCCTTGTCCCGATGTCTGACGTGGGGGAGATAAGATTTGACTTATTCAGTAAAAGGGGGTGAGATTGGAAAAGGCTGAGCAGAGCATGGAAAATCGTCTATTGTTTGTGATTCCACGGAGAAACGACGATCTCCGTGATTCCATGGATTGACGACAGGGCCACGTTTACAATCACGAAATGAAGCCTGAAATATGCTCGACAGGGTAGGACGGCAAAGAAGAGAGAAGACGACAACCAAAATAGTGAACATGAAATGAGGACACGAAAGAAAATCAAGGCGACGCGTTTAAGTGTGGCTGTGAAAGGAGACAGAAAGAAAATATTCAGGGGTTGGGCGAAGACAAAATCAACACAGAGATGTAATCGTTTGAAATCTCTTACTAGGATATTGAATCTCGAATAAGGGAATACGAAGTGAAGACAGAAAGAAAGCAAATAACGAAGGTGAAGCTCTTTTGAAGGTCTTGCTGTAACAAGGAGATCATCGCGACTCGTGACCTTGGAGCTTAGAGCTTGATTTAAGCTTGATTTGGCCCGACTACACTGTGGTGAGGGCCTGGACCTGGCCTAATAGTGCCCTGTCAAAAAGTTGGCTCCCAATAGACACACGGGTCCCGTGCGCCTAAGCAAATATTATGTAATTTGTATGCGGCCTCTGATTGGTCCACAAGCCCGTGTAAATCAAGTCTCGTTATGTAAGCTTTTTCATCGCCAACATCATCGCCAAAAGCATCAAAGTGTAATAAAATTATCTGAATCTAACATAACACGACTCCAAAAGCCGTTATTTTAAAGCCCAGTTACAAAGGCATGTGTTAGGCTAAGGCCTTGGTAGCTTTGCCGCCTTACTTCAGCAATCTGGTTATAGATATCTTGTTGAGTAGCCAATATTTGGTAGGTACTTCGAAGAAGTGATTAAATGTCTTTTGGTACTAGTCCTGGATCGATATAACTTAAAATCGCAGCTCTTTGAGACGGAGAGATCGTACGGTGGACAGGGTATACTTGGGGGGCTATAGAAAGGTCATAGTTATAAATAGAGTACTATCGATCTCGGTACTTCAAAGCCCAATTACTATTCGTACACTCCTTCGCTAAAACTAAGTATTTACAGCCAGTCTTCCTTGGTATTATTTGCCTTAACCGCACCTTCGTACTGTCCGGCTGGCTGCCAGATCGATCACAGGCGTACGTCACCACTCTCCTATTTGATATTTCTTTTATTGAGCGTTCGGTAACAAAAGCACAGCCGTGCGAAGCCGCCCAGGCGTTGATCGATAGAAGGAGGGCTTCTCGTGACTCGTACACGGCTTCGGGAGGGAGGGCAGGAGGAGGGTCGGGAGGAGGGTTGGAGGCCATGGCTGTTCATGCTTTTGGCGATGCTTTTGGCCATGCTTTTGGCGATGCTTTTGAAAGACATTCAGGGGCTCGAACGTGGCCAAAATGCTTACATAACGAGACTTGATTTACACGGGCTTGTGGACCAATCAGAGGCCGCATACAAATTACATAATATTTGCTTAGGCACACGGGACCCGCGTGTCTATTGGGAGCCCAAAAAGTTGACTAGATTAAGTAATAGTAGCCAGTCCCAGACAGGCCTAGCCAGAGGTTACAAGCGCACGGCAGTGCTTCTAGGTGGGCAAAGCGGCTTTGTTAGTGTAAAGTTAAAGGAAGTATGGCCGGCAGTGACTGAGCTCCGGACGTCCCGTTCTCCGAGGCGAGCTCCGTGTTATTCACCCCGTCTTTTGAACCTCGACTTGTACTTTCGATGATGAGGAAGCGGAAAGAAAAGGCGCAAGGACTTAATTTGTAGACAAAATATTAGGTTCAGGTCTCCAGGGAAGTCATATGGCCTTGCTTTCTGTATCAGAGATTGGTGACAACGTAAAAGGCGAAACCGATGAGAAAGGTGTTCAAAGAGAAAGAAGAGAAATCTGGGGAAAACAGGAGAGAAAATCAGACAGAGAAAAAGAAAAGGAGCCAGGAAAGAGGATATACCTCGACACGCAGTCTCTTAAAGGCCAATACAAATAATAAAAGGCGTCAAGTCTTGTAACTAGCGATGGCGGTTGCGTGCTTCTGTCGACGCGGTGAAAAGGGGGCAGAAAACACAAAAGCAAAGACAACAACTCGAAGCGAGACATCAACAGCAAACAAAAAAAAAAAGGTGACTCGTAACGCTCAGACAGTGACAACTGAAGCAGTGCGAGGCAGAAGGCAGATGTGCCGCCTTTGTCTGGCCCCCACTGAACAAAACGCCTCTCAGACGCCACAAGGAGCCAAAGCAATTTCCAATGGCTGGTACGCCCAGGTACGAGAACGCCATATTTCCACTCATCATGCAAGTTGTAGGGAGCGCCAACAACGACAACAAAAGACGCCAGGATGGATCAGTACGCCGTACGCCAGGCACCGAAAAATCGTGTCTTGCAGGAGAGTGCTGTGAATGAAAATGAACCACTCCTTCTGTTGTGATCCATACCTCTCCGCGTATCCTGTGTATGGACTTCGCTCGTCAGCCCTGGCGGTATTGCGAGGGGAGCTTTTGTGCTCCCATGTGTATCTGTGGGACGCGTCGTGCCATGTTTGATGAGATGGATGGGACCTCATTCCGGGATGAGATGGCTTTTATTTATTTTCTGCCCTGGGCGGCAAGATAAGAGGTTTGCACTCACACAACATCGGGAGTACAAAACGTGCTCAACGATGGCCGTTGGAGATGTATGACGAGCCATGTGGTCACCAACGGTTTTTTTTCCTTACATCAAGTGAAGCTACCTAGTAAAAACATCGTCAAACATTAACACGCTTCTTCGCCACGCTATCCTCGCTCACATTTCCCTTTGCCTAACCCTTTCTTCGTTTCGCTTCTTTTGCGTTCTCTAGAAACTAGTTCTGCCCAAGCTTACCAGTAACTAAATCCCAAAACATGGCGGTGGCTTGCTGGCGTTCTCCTTCGTTTACCCTTCCCTTTCCCATCTTTCACATTCTCTCTTGCTTTTCTGTGGCTTTTTATTCCTCTCTTATTGTGCTTTTAGTCCATCTTCAGTCGTGAGAGACATCTACCGTCTACTTCTTTCCTTTTGGCCTCCTTTTTCTAATATTGGTGGCGTCGGGGTTGTCAACGAGGCGCAGGGCTCGCCGTTTCGCTACGCACAAAGTTCACGCAGGAAAGGGACGATGGATTCTCAGCTTTCGCGGGAAGACAAGTCAAAAGTTGAAGGGAACGCACAGTGGAAAACAACCCCTGTATTTATTGGTGCCCCCTTTTGCTTTTTGCTTTTTCTAGCGGGTTGGCCTCGTCCCAATTGGGCTTGCAATTCGAGGTTGCCAACAGCACCACAAACGGTCAGCCTCGCTGCCGACAACACCACGGCAAACCACACATTCACCATAGAATCCTCCTTGTCGACAGTCGTCGCCAAGGTCCGTCCAGCCCAACTGCGACTTTGTGGCTTGCAGAGTGCCCCCTACGAGGTATATTTTTTATTTTATCTCTAGTTTTGATGTGCTTCTCGCTCCCTCTGCAAGCCTCTTTGCTGCAGTGCAAATTAGACATCACGAAGAAATCCTTCTGCCCCCGACGCCACGCAGGATGAAGACCAGACGAAGAAAAAGACGTGCGGCAAACGACTCATTCCTAATGGGGGCTGCAAGTCGAGTTCTCTTTACCTATTTTGATTTTTTATGTCACTCTAGACAGCCGTCACGTCAACCTTGGAAGGCAGACGGGGACCTGTCCGAGCACCATGTAAGGCACCCGTACCTCGTAGACCTACCGACATATGAAAAGAAAATATATAAACGTGGTCGAGGACTGTCGTATTTTTGTCTGCTGTTTCTCCTTTCTTCAGCACGCACACAAGACTCTTCAGTCCATTCACTCGTTTCAGTCACTCTTTGTATCATCACCAACTTATCCAACTTCAACCACTCTCTTTACAACCTCCTCCCACCCAACCTCAAAATGAAATTCACTCAGTACGCTGCCATTGGCCTCATGTGGTCCGGCACCGCTTACGCGTCCGTCTGCAAGCCCTCCATCCTATCTAGCCTGTCTTCGGCTGCCTCGGCCTCTGCCAGCGCCTCCAGCGCTCTGAGCTCGGCTGCTTCTGTGGCCTCATCGGTCTCGTCGGTTCAGTCCTCGCTGGCGTCGGTGCAATCGTCGCTCGCTTCGGCATCGTCGTCTCTGGAGTTGATTATTTCGGCTTCGGCGTCGGCCGCCTCCCTGTCGTCGGTCTCGCTGTCGTCCCTCTCCTCGGTCCCCGCCTCTGTCTCGGCCGTCCCCTCGTCCGCTTCGTCTTCGTCCGTCCCGGCTTCGGTGTCTGCTGTCCCGTCGTCTGCTTCGTCTGCCTCCGTTTCTGCCTCCGTTTCTGCCTCCGTTTCTGCCTCCGTCTCAGCCTCCGCCTCGGTTTCTGCCTTGGCCTCGGCCTCGTCGTCTGCCCCGGTTGACTCGTCTGCTCCCAGCGTCTCTGCTCCCTCGGCTGCCTCCGTCTCGTCCGCTAGTGCTTCGTCCGTCAGCGCCTCGTCTGCCTCTTCCGCCAGCGTTGTCAGCGCCTCCTCGGCTTCATCTGCTTCATCGGCCAGCGCTGCCAGCGCTTCGTCGGCCTCGAGCGCCTCTTCTGCTTCGAGCGCTTCCTCGGCTTCCTCCGCCTCTTCAGCTTCCAGCGCCCCGTCGGCCGTCTCTGCTTCCTTCTAAGCGGACAACCTTTGAAAAAAACAATCACTTTTACCACTCGACTGCCCTCCTTCTCTCGAGACACGACATAGGCCGGTCGAAACATACCCTTCCTATGGTCCTCGGAGCTTGTTAAACATGGAGAAGCACGGGAAGTGTAAACTGGTTGGCTGCCACCTGCTGAGTGAGGGCCATGCTTTCTTTTGATTTGATTTTCTTTTGTACTGGAGGGTGGTGGGTTTATTCTCTATAATACTATACAATGGCAGTCTTGTTATACGGAAGACCGCCTGCTTAGAGCTTATTGATGTTTTGGTTCTCGGTCTTGTTTTGCTCTGTTGCTTTTCTTATACATTTTACACGTCTTCTGTATCACAACCTCAATCTATCTTACAAGACGTCTCATTCTTTATACTTCTTCAAACCCTCTTTTACAATTACTTTTTATTCGTGCTTGACATATGGTCTCTTCGTTCTAGTGTCATGAGTTACATATAGAAGGATGGAGAATAGATGATTTATGATCAAGAGTATATTATGATTACATAAGAGAAATGGATGTACCTTATTTACAGCATATACCGAAACGGCGCCTCTTGTTCAGTAAGGGCTTGCCGCCGCCGCTTCTTCTGTCGTGACTGGCCGACCAGCCCTTCTTCTTCATCGTGCCCCCCCTCTTCCTCGTCGTCTTCCTCTCCTCCCTCCTGTTCGTCCTGCTCCTCTTCTGTGGCCCGCTGCTTTGACTCGGCTGCATTCAGCACTGCATTCCGCCGCCGCAGCACAATTGTCAAAACAACAGCCAGCACGGCCACACCCAGCATCGCTGCCGCCATAGTACGCATTCCCCGCAAGAAGAGCGGCGCATCCGTGTTGGGGTACAACCGGGTGCCCAGAAGGGGACCGCACTGGCCAACGACCTGGAACAGGGCGAAAGCACCGCCCTGCCGGCGCTCGCCGCGCTGGTTGTTCAAGTTCCACGCAATCAAAAGAACGACGACATTGAAGAAGCCAATAGCAGCCGGGTAGACGGCGAGGTACCGCAGGATGCTGGTGCGTCCCAAGCTCTTGGACTCGCCCAGAGATAAGACGCCGTAGCCGGCAGCCGACGCCAGGGCATGGGCAATCAGGAGTGGCGAACGCTTCTTCATGCGGTCAGAGACGTGGGCAGTAGCAAGCACAATAAAGAATGCGGCGAGGTACGGCGGTGCGGCCAGTGCTTGGGCAGACACGGCATCGTGGCCCATGGCCGTTAAAATAGTGGGCAAAAATACGGGCAGCGAGCTGTAGGCCATGTTGGTGAGGAAGAACATGCTGGCGGTGATCCACGCGGTGGGGTCGACGAGCACGCCGAGGATGCCGTTACTCGAGGTAGTTGAGGATGGCTTGGACTGCCCCTCCAGCCGTGCCCGTGCCAACTTCTTCTCCCGCCGTGTTAGGTAGTGCGCCTTATCCGGTGCATCGGGGATCACACGCCATGCAACGGCGGCCACGACCACCGAGGGGAAACCCTCGACCAAAAACAGCAGCCGCCATGCTGCAATGGGGCTCGCCACATGACGGCCCAAAGCCATAATGGCCCACGCCAGTGATGCAGCAAACGTCGTCGCCAACGGTGCTGCCGCAATAAACATGGCCGTCCGCAGGGCCAGCTCGTCCCGCTTGAAGAATTGGGCGAGGTACAGCGGGATACCTGCGAAACCGGCTTCACCGATCCCCAGCAGCACACGCATCGCCACGAGCCACGGGTACGACCCGGCGACGGCCTGTAGCGCGGCAGCCAAACCCCAACCGGCAACGAGGCAAGCAACGTAGGCGTGTGCGGGGATGTAGCCCCACAGCAAGGCCATCCACTCAAAGGAGATGTAGGTGACGTAAAAGGCCGACAGCGCCCACTCGTACCAGTCGTCGCGGGGCGGTGTGGTCTGCAGATCGGCGTCCATGCCGGCAACGCGTGCGTTTCCGATATTGCTTCTGTCCAAGAAGCTCAGCATGTACAAAAATGCGACAAAGAGGACGAGTCGGCGGTCAAATTTGTGCACGACAGCGCGTTCCTCGTCGACCGAATAGGGCCAGCGGCGGTTGGCCACGGGTGATGGTGATCTGGTAGAGTCGGAGAAGACGGACAGCGCAGAAGAGGACGCCGAAGAAGAAGAGCGGCGCCGACTAGATCGGCCTGGCGTGCCATCAAGTTGCTGCATCTCAATGTCTTCGCCGCCCTTTTTCAGGTCATCGCCATCACCGCCGCTGCTGCTGCTACTTTGCGGTGTCAGTAGCCGTGCCGACGGCAGGTCGTCTGATGTTTCGGTACCCGCGCCGCTGCCGTCGTTCGGCCCGAGCGCCAGAGATGCGGGTGCGGCCGCGCGGCTCGAAGACCCCGAAGCACCGCCCGGGCCAGTGCCAAGAAGACCGGACCGAGCCATGACGAGTCGCGTGGCGAATCAATCCGACTTTTGTTAAAGTGAACGTCGCAACCGTATCGTGTCGTCTCGCGTGCTGCAGCCAAGAGCGACTTCACTAGCCCAGGCACGAAAACGCAAAAAAGAGTGGCGCCTAGGCGCGTATGTGCCCCGGATGCGAAGCCGGACTGAGCTTAAAACTTTTGTGGCGAAGTGCTTCTTCTCCTTGCCAGAAAAGGTCTCAGTCCATGGCACAACTGTGACAGGAGCGTAGAGGGGAAAGAGGAGAGAATGAATGAGGGGCGTGGAAAATGCGATGACGGACAATGGCCGTTGTTCGGCAAGGGGAAGCGAGAAGGAAGGAGCGACGAGCACAAGGAGGAACTTGGAAGAAAAGCGGGAAGGAGCGAAAGACGCAAAAGACATGACGAATAGGATGAGTGCTCCAGCATGAGCGCTGTAATGGCCTGTAATGCGCTGTATTTGCCTCGTAACTTCCCCGTGTGGGGAGTAGCGCCAGCGCATTGCCGAGTCACATTCATGCAGCTCCAAGCGGGAAAGGGCGAGAAAAGAGGGGAACTAGCGTCCGCTGGCAGCCACAGCGGAACTTCCAAAGTTACACCTCGCTCGATTCGACACCAAGACATTGTCTCGAGTCACCGACGACCAACGATTCACAAAATCACAGCCCGCAGTGTAACAAACAACAAAGACATATTTGCAGTCCGCCGAGGACACTTGCACAGAAACCCGCCAAAGAAGCGAGAGACCCTATATATCTAAATTAGAGAAGGATAAGGGAAAATATACAAGAGACTGTCTCAATACGCCAGAGTCACAGCCGAAGGCGAAGGGGAAGAAGAGGACATACATTGACAACAGAGTAAACATAGAATACAAGCAAAGCACGAATAGAACACAATGGGAATTTTGGTTTCACCTGCCCGTTGCCTCTCCGCTGTGCAGTTCACTGCGTTGGATGCGTTTTCCGGGGAAATTTTTGAATTTGAAAAGATTAAGAAAGAGAGAGTTAAGATACACAGGCAGGGAGTACTCCTCTGCCTTTTCTCACCATGTCAGCACATCACCACACAACAGCAAAACACACCCCGGTCTTGTCAAGTTAGAAATCAGATAGTAGCAAAAAAATAAAGGTCTCGATGCAGCTATCCGCAACTTCATCATCCCCGGTTTCTGCTGTCCTCTCAACTCCGTCCTCCACAACAGTGAAAATTGCCATGCACGCTTGGCCCTGTCCAAAAAGAAGAAATATTAAAGTAAATCCAAAAAACGACCGTCTCTTTTCCTACTTTTTGTCTCTGCTGTAAGTAATGATTGTCGATAGTGCAGCAAGCAAGAAGAGATGGACAAAAAGATGTAGAAAAAAAGAGGAATCTATAAGTTATATAAACAAGTTAAAAAAGGTCAGGCATAACAGCATGGCCGCTGTGATGACGCCTGCCTCTCGTCAAGAATGGTAAATGACATGAAATGAAGTAGACACTAGGAAAGTATGACGGCAGTAAATAAAAAAAGATGGGATAAATAGGAAAATAGATAGCTGGGCAGAATCTATCGCTAAACAGATTCGCCTCTGTATATGATTCGTAGAAAATGGTTTCTTCTCCATGCGGCCGGAAAGATGTGACCATCTCACCCAGCTGTGGATGCAAGGAATAAGAAAGGAGGAGAAAATCAAGAAATAAAAAAGTTGCAACCGGCCCAAACATAGACCTCCCGAAGGGTATCGAAATATAAAAATGTGGTTTTAAAAGGAAAGCTTGTTGTAGTTTGCGTTGGTTTTTTTGAAGAAGCGAAGGGTGTAAAAAAGTGTTGTTAGCGGCGAGGGCAAGGCGGCATTTCTGCTCCCGTGCAACCTACAGCGGAGGGTGCACGAGACATCACAGACGACGTAGAGATGGGGTGTGTCAAGGAAAGAAACGAGGCAAGTGTAGAAAAACCACCAGTCTAGTTCCAGCCCAGGGAGTTCTCTGCGGCCACGGGAGCCGAGATGAACGCCGTGCGGCCCGAGTTGGTGTTGCTGCGGCCACTGCCGTGGCTGTCACGGCCACCGGCAGCACCACCAGCAACAGCACCGTAGGTCGACGTGAAGTCACGGCTCAGAAGAGCACCACCCATCAGAGCCGGGCTACCAGTCTGGCGCATCTCCGAGGGGTTCGTCAGAGAGTTGCTGCGGCGGTGGATGGACTGCTTCTTGCGCTTGTACCGGCGGGCAATGATGAACATGGCACCACCGTAGGCGGCCGAGACAAAGATGGCACCAACGGCAATACCGGCCGTCACACCACGCTGCGAGGCAGTCTGGTCGCTGCTGTTGTTGTTGCTGAACAGGTCATTGCCACCAGCAGTCGACGAGGCAGCAGCGCCGCCAGCCGTGCCAGTGCCAGAGTAATCCAGGGTCGAGCCAAGGAGAATGTCAATGGCCGGGTTGATCTCCTGCGACATGTTGTAGGCCAGCTGATCGGGGTCGTTCCACAGAGCGGCAGTCGGGATGTGCATGTCCATGCGAAGCTGCTCAACCAGAGAGGTGGGGTACGTGCAGATGGCAAGCATCGTAACGTAACCCAGCTGGGCAGTGGTGTCGTACGGCACAAGACGCTGAACAACGCTCTTGCTCTGGTCGAAGCCACCCTGGTAAGCAAGCAGCTCAGGGAGGATCTTCAGGACCTGGGCAGCGGCCTTGGGCGTAACAGCAACGAAGGCGTAGTTCAGACCGTAGCCGAAACCAATCTGGATCTCAGTGGTGTCCTCAGGAGCCGGGTTGTTGCTCGTGTCGGGGGTGATAGCCTTGGGCAGACCAGTAGGGAGACCGGTGGCCGTGGTGGGAGCCAGGCCAGTAGCGGCGACAGAGCTCTGCGTGGGCTGGACAATGATCGTCGAGGGCAGCCACGACGCCGTGTTGACGGGGGCCGTCGTGGTGGCGCTGGTCGGCAGGCTGACGGGCTTCGAGGTCTGGGACTGAGTCTGTGTCTCCGAGACAGGCGGGACAGTCTCAGTGTTGTTGGCGCCCGAGGTGTTGTTGGCGGTCGTCGTCGGGAGGATCACAGAGGTACCAGGGATGCTGGTGGACGTGAGATGGCCAGATGTAACCGTGCCAGACGTCTCAGTGCCGTTGGGGGTCTGCGACGCAACCGAAGTAGGTACAGACGAAGGCGGCAGCGAAGTCAGCGAGACAGACGACGTCACGGGAGGGGGCGAGGTGACGTTGGTGGTAGGCGGGGGGACAATGCCGCTGATAATCGAAGACTGAGACGAGACGGGAGGAGCCGACGTCGAAATGGTGCCAGAGGTGATCGTGGACGGGAGCTCGCTGCTGACAGTGGACGGGGCGACAGTGGCGGAGGTAGCGTTCGTCGTGGGATCGTGGGTCAGAGACGACAGGATGGACGACAGAATGTCGGTGGACTTGGTCGTGCCGGTGGTAGTAGCAGTAGCCGATGAGGAAACGCCAGTACCAGCGCCAGAGTGGCTGATACCGCTCGACAGAGCCACAGAGCTGCTTGTCGTCTTTGTCTTGGGGTTCAGCAGGCTGCTGATAGCCGAGTCGAGCGACGAAAGAGGGTCGACGGGGGCCGAAGACGAAGCTGCCGTCTTAGTCGTCTTGGTGGTACCGGTGGTGCCCGAAGAGGCGGCAGAAGCAGTCGACGACGTGTGAGGGAACACAACGATGCCGGACGAGCTCTCAGACTCAGACTCGCTGCTGGAGGCATCGGACGAGGCCTTGGTAGCGGGAGCCTTGGTCGTCTTGGTCGTCTTGGTCGTCGAGTCGGTGTTGCTGCTGTCAGACGAGGGGGTGCTGGTCGAGGGCGGCACAACGATGGTGCTGGTGGCTATTATGACCGTGGTAACACGGCCATCCGACGAAGACGAGTCCCGTGCCTGGGAGCTGGTGGATGACCGCTTGCTGGTCGAGCTGTTCTCGTCGGAGCGGCTAATGGGCTGCGAGCTGGAGAAGATGTCAGACGACGTCTCGCGCTTGGTCGTGCCGGAGCTGCTAGACTCGCTGTCGGAACCGGAGGCCGAGCTGGACAGGCTTGACCCGATGATAGACTGCAGGCTGGTCGGTGCCAGGGTCGGTGGCGGCGGTGCGTGAGGGCTGTGCTGTGTGCTCGTCGCGTTGACGAAAGTGCGCTTGACGTGACGCGGGAAGTAGATCCGTGGCCGGTCCTCCTGCGCGCTGACGACCGTAGCGGCCGCCGCTAACGCGGCAACCAAAAACGAGCTGGTATGCATCGTTTCGGTTGTGATAGAGAGGAAGAAAGTAGATTTCCTCCTTGTTGCGATTCGCTAGTTGTTTTGTTTCCTTCTTTTGGTTCTGTTTATAGGCGAGATGTTCGAGTTTTGTCGTCGATCAAGCCGGTGTCATAAGGGACATGTAATTCGTGCGGTCTTTCCAAAAAAGCGAGCGGACGATCGAATGATCCAAGACGAGAAAAAAGGAGGGTGAAAAGCGAAACGTCTTAATCTGGATTCAGGGTCGCCATGCGGTAGTTAGTTATTGCTCTCGCGGAGACATGTGACTCTAGATGTGAAGAAATGAAGTGTCGAGATTTTTACTCGATTTCGCTGTTCGTGACATGAAAAAATCACGTTTCGTGTCGAGACGTTGTCGAGAGAAGTGAAGTGAAGTCGGGGGAGAACACGGGACAGGATGTGCAAACTCACAATTGTCAGGTTGATAAACGAGTGTACTTGACAAGAAATGGTGTTTCTGTCAACGAGTGTGGTCTGGAAAGGAGGTGACGAATGTCAGTGAATCTGTGGTCTCTTGGCGGCGAACGGCATAAACTGATCCCCAAATGATCGGCTGAACAGAAAGAGGGCGCGGGCAAAAATCATGATATGAAGATATAAAGGCGTGAACGGAGGCGGCCGGATTGGGGAGTGGTGTTTTGCAAATTCAAGCAGAAGAGAGCAGGAATATAGCAGAGTATGAGAGGAATAAAAGGAATATGAGGAATAACAGGCGGTGATAACACGATCGCTCCCGCTTTCCCAGCCTTTTCTTGGTACTGCTTTCTTCCTTCTTTTCCTCTTTCTTGGGAGTCCCTCCTATTCCTCTTTTCCTCTCCCTTCTTTTTGTCTGACGATTCGTCGCCCCACTAGGTATAATGCAAAAGTTATGCGAACAAACAAAAACTGGGGGAACTAAAGGGGGTGTGTCGTTTTTTGTCGTCGTTGGAAGTAGAGTAGAGGAGGGTGGGCGAAGAAATTCATTATTGCCCTTTTCGTCTGTCTCAAAGAGCAAAAAGGGAGTCACGCATGACTACTTACAAGTTGGTACGACTTTCGTTTCTCAAATAAGATGCATACGAAGGCGAATGAAAAGAAGACGCGATTGATGCTTCAGTCGATGAAGAAGAAGAAAAGATCGTGGAGGTGCAAAATGGCACAATAAAAAGAGCGGCTTGTCGAGCTGGTGATAGTTCGACGTTTGGAAAGAGTGCGAAAAAAACGAGAGGCGCAAACGATAAGCTGAAAACCAAAAATTGAGAGAGCGTGGGTTGGCTAAATTGTTTCTTGATTGAAAAATAGTTTCTTCGAAAAGATTCGTCGAGATGAAATTGGGATCCGGGTCCGCGTTAGAAAATTGTCGGATTTGTTGATTTTTTAAAAAATGAGCGACGGCGGTAGACCTCCGGAGGTTCCAAGAAAGAAATCGACGGGGAATTACGAGAGAAAACGAGGTTCGAGAGAGCGACGGGTTGAAAGAGAGAAAGCACGACAGATTGAAGATGACGAGAGAAAGACACTGAAGGCTCCGAGACGGGTCGTAACGTTCATAGGCGAGGGGAAATAGGCCCAACGTCGTCGTAGGAGAGGAGTTTATTGTCGATGTCGAGAGGTCGGCGATGGGGCGGCGAGAAAGAGGCAAAAAGCAAAGAAAAGAGAAAAGAAAAGAGAGGAAGGGAGAGAGAAAAGGAGTGAAGGGAAAAAGCAGAAGCGGAAAAGAGAAACAAAAGGAGGGTGAGCAGAACCAAAAGGCCAAAAGGAAAGGGGGTGTAACGATGGGGGAGAGAGGGAGAGAAGGAACAAACGAGTGGAAGGGATGAAGAGAAAGGACCAGGGGGCAGGGACGAGGAACGAGGAAAGAGCGAAGGGGCGTGGATGCGTGGGTGCGTGGATGGCAGCACAAGAGGCGATGAGCCAGGGGCACAGGGGACTGGGCAGCGCCTGCGTGCAGCGACTGGATCGGTCTTCAGTGGGTGTGGGCGAAGGCCACGGTGCGTGGTTCCCTGCCAGGGGAATCGAGGAAGGAACAGGCCAAAGCGGGTTAGCTCAACAGGACAGAGAAAGAAAAAAGGAGGCAGGTGTGGGTTGCGTGGGTGTGGGTGTGGGTGTGGATGTTGACTGGGCTTGGAGGACAAGGGAAGGAGCCAAGGTGCCAGGGTTGTGTTGTGCTCCGTCAGAAGGAAGGCGCGGCGACAGCACTGGCGAAGTGTGATTTCGCACCGTATGCAAAGCCCTCCGTATAAGGATTACACTGTCGTTCTGTCGTTCTGTCGTTCTCGTGCTGCACCCAGCAAATGAGGCACATCGCTGCAGAGCAAATGCAGGCGTGCCACTGATGTCAGCACAGCACACGTCCCAGACTCGCAGCAGCAAAGGGTAGGATGTGACCGCAACTGTGGCTCACCATTCGTGCCTTCCTTCCCTCGCAGACGCTGTTTGTTATTGCAGATTGCAGAATCTGTGATCCTTCCATCGTTCTTTCCGTTTTGATTGTGTTCAGTATTTTCTTCATGGGCCCCTTCATCATTTACCTTTTTCAACGCGTTTTCTGTTCTTCCATTTCATCGACTTTTTTCTTTTCTTTTTCTCGTCGCGTTCTGGTTCAAAGCGGCTCACTATTGGCATCCCGCATGAGGGTCTCTCAATAACGTCAAAAACGCCTTTCCCTGTTTTTTTACGTGCCAGTTGGCCTTTTTGTGTGTCTTTCTTGTCCGTCTCTTTGTGTTCATGACTCTTTCCTCTTTTCTTTTTGGAGTCTTTTCTTGCTCTCAACTAGTGCAACTAGTGTGTCTCTGAGAAAACGGGAAGGCGCCCCAGCGCCCTCTGGCGGGAACACGATTTAGCGCTGTCTGGCAGTTTTCTTCTTTCCCCAAGGCGCTAAAGTCTTGACAGCACGCGCGGCTTCAGGTACAAGTCCGTTTTTTACAGGGCAAAACGGGTCCGCGAGCGCCTAAAAATATTTGAAGAAGATCGCAGGAACCGACACAAAAGGAAGGAACGAACAAGAACAACTGAAGAACAAAATGGCCACCGTGGGCGGCACTGTACGGAGAACGCAGCACTCTGGATGGGGCACCATTTCGAGCATTGCGAATAGGATCGAATCGCGGTGGAGTGGATAATGCTGAGAGTGCTTTCAGGCGCCCAGTCCCGTTTGTTGGGCGACATTGGCGACAAAAAAGCAAAGAGAGAGGAAATGAGGTCCCACGGTCCAGGGGCAAGCCAAGCACAGTGCCGTGCACCGTTTTTTCTTGGAAGGTGCGATGGGAGAGCAAGCCAGTGGTAGATGGGCTCAGATGAGCAGATGCATTGAAATGAATTCAACAGTCGCAAAGCCTCCAGAGATGGAAAGAAGGACCCTGCGCAACGCCAATGGTTCTTTTCCAAAAACCTCTTTTCAAAACTCTTTCCAAAAATACAGCAGGCTCTGCTCCCTAAAAAGTCTTCAAAAAGAGCCCACAACACATCCACAATATCGCTATCCGGCCATGTTCAGGAACAAAGAAGCGACTGAAGAAAAGAAAGAGAGCGAGGAGATGTGACTCCGCAATATCGACAAAAAACGGGGGTGGTCGCCGCCATGTACAGCAGTACTTTTTGTTTGCCATCTCGGTACGCCACGTCACGCATGTCGTTTGGTGCTTCAGCCAGGTTCCTTCCTCATTGAGGTGAAGTAGCCTAGCTGAAGATGGGACAAAAAACTTGGCACTGGCGAGCAACAACAGATCAAAGAGAGAAGAGTGAAGACAAAAAGTGGGGATGGTATAATTACAGGGGTATTACAGGGTTCTCTCCAGCCCATTTCAGCCAGATAGCCAATGGGAACGCGACTAGTGGGTCTGTATTCAGGCACGCCCTGCGCCGCTCGCCACCTATTATTGGCCCATCTGGAGGAAGGAGCGCCGCGCGCAAGGCACGGATGTCTTTTTGTGCCTTTCTACGGTGGGCCGAGCCCAGCAAACTGTCGTCTCGGTCGTGAGCCTCTGCAGTGTTCCATTCTGTCGTCGCAATGCGATAAGATGCGCTTTTACGACCTTCCGTGCGCTGCAGCCCAGCGAGTCCAGCGTTTCCCAGCTTGCAAAGTCGTGCCTGCTGTTTTTGTTGTTGTTCTTTCCCTTTCTGGTCCCATCTACTACATACTGCCCCGCGCCAAAATCGTCCAATTTGCCAGGGACCGAGAGCGTCCCCTGCTGGCCTTTGCTCTTCTTTCCTGATCCGGAAAGGATTGGTTTCATAACAGAGCTTGCTTGAGGGGCAGGAGCACCATGACGGCGAGGATGGCAAGACCGACTGTCTGTTGTCTCTCTCTGTGGTAATTGGAAAGAGGACGGCTCAAACGACACCGCAGACCGCGAAATGAGAAAGCTTGGGTGTGGTCCTCGTGAACAAGTGATTGGCAGGCCTGGACCTGGTCTAGGCCTGTGGGATAGGCGTTTTTTGGTCGTTTTTCAGATCTCTGTGCTGTTTTGTTCAGTGTCGATCGCCCTATCGGACAGGGGGCCAGCGGACAGAGCATAAACAACGCCCATCACAGTGATCATTGCCCTGTGCCGCAGTGGATTAGGTATCAGTTCAACCAATAGCACGTCTTCTTCAATGCTCAGTGCCTTCAATTTTGTTTCCCTTTCCTTCCAGTTCTCTGGGTGTTCGTTTTGCTGTCTCCGTGCCGTTTCTGCCAAGCCATCGTCGAGTGTCAAAACGAAACAAACAAACCAAAGAAAGACCGTGAGAGAAAGGAAGAAATCGATAGACTGACGAGAGGCTGGCCCGGACACAAAGCACCTCGACTCTTTCCGTCGTCTTCTTTTGTTCTCTCGGGTTCCTTTCCTTTCCTTGTCTTGCATCCAACGGGTGGTCACGCTTCCCTTCTTTTCTTCGGCCACCGTAGAGTTGCCCGGCTCGCGTTGCACACTGAAAATGCACAAACGATGCCGATATGGTGGCTGAGATTGATTTAGCTTTGTAGCTCTGTCCTTCCTTCAATGTCTCGATAACGCCCGTGAATTCCATTTTCCGACATGGCGGGTGTCGTTCGCCCTTCCTCCTCCATTTTATCTCTTTCTCTTCCTTCCCCTTCCCAGGGCGACCGCGTGCTTCCTGCATGTGGCATGTTGCACCGGGGACGAAGAAATCCGTCGGGCATGCACAAAGGGAAGGGAGAGAAAGGCAAGCTCGAGTATCTTGCCTTTGGACTATGCATCTGCACACTGTGGGTGTTACGGAGGATACGAGACTCTGACCTGTGGGCAGCCTGTGCAATACGAGAACTCGGAAACGCTGCAGAGGCGGGCAAAGCCACGAGGAGAATGGGGAAGGAAAATACGGATCAAGAAAATAAAAGAAATAAAGAGAAAACTCGAGAAAAAACTGCACAGCCGAAGCAGCGAGTGGGTGACCGAAGCGAAGCGAGCAGCAAACCGAGAAAAACGGACAGAAACGGTGGTCCTCTCTCCTGCCAAAATGCCAAAATGCCCAGAGGCCAGGTCCGTGGGAAAACACAGCCACACAGGAGGCAAGACATGAACGATATGGGACCTGGGGACGCTCAAAGTCGAAGAAACAGGGGCTCAAGGGGCTCTTGTGAAGAAAACGGGGGTAGACTCTCCTCTCTTTATTGTGACCGTCATATTTTGCTCTGAGATTAGCTACGGGTGATTCTCGAGATTCCTCTTCTGCTGGAGCAGTTCCTTCAGCGCCAGAGCGCCAGACCAGCGTATCATTCGTATTGTCCCCTCCCCACATGCCAGCCTTGTACCTTTTTGTCAGGGATCGGCAGGCACCCGGTCCGGCGGCCGCTGCGCTGTGATCACTGATGAAGGGGGGAGCAGGTCTGGCCCGCAGTCTTGCAGGAAGCAAAGAGGGTCGACACATGGCGCGTCCAAGGGAGAATGGGAAGGAGTGCGAAGCCAAAATACAAAAGGAGTCAAAAAGTGACATTGAGAACTTGGGAGAATGTGAAAAAGAGCCTCACCGTTTTTGTGGACCAACACGGCCTGTGGTGAGGAAGAACGCGCTGTGTGTGTGTTGGCAATACTCAACACGTTGTAGCAAGGACCCAACGTCGGGAATAAAGTCTCATCTGCCAAGGATTCCCAATCTGACGTTGGACTTTAGACACTCAAAAATACGGGAAAATTGAGGGGAGGTGACCAGAGAAAACAGAAATGGATATGGGAAATTTGAACAGGCCTGGGGCATGAGCATGATGTGCCAGCGGGCCAGCCCTTTGGATCATCAGTGACGGGCTGTCTGTCTGTGTTGCTTTGGCATTTAATTTCCTGTGCAGAACACACAGCGGGAAGACGCGACTGAAATATGTGCTCTCAACCCAAAGTGAGGCGTGATGAGGAAGAAGGAGGGAACGGTCTGTCAGCACTAAAGGAGCGCCGTCTTGGTGCACAGTGCAAGATGCAAAATACCTTAAGATACCTTCCAAGCCAAGATACAAGGGAATCCCAGTGCGTGTAAAAACGCTCAGGCCGTGGCGTTCGGCATGCAGAACACGTTGAAGATCGACATGGACACATCTTGGGGAGGTGTTTTATTGCGCAGACAAAGTAAAAAGAACCATGCAGTGGCGGGAATAAAAGAGGAAACCAGGGCTGGATCACTGTGCTCGGCATCTTAAGGTTGAGGTTCTTCCCGTCTGTGTGGCGATGAGGGAATAGACAAACACGAGGACGCGCCCGTCAAACACGTCAACAAGGAAGAAGGATCTTTGATTTGCATTCAAACCCAACATTTTACAATGTAAGATACGTTTGTGAAGCACATAAATCCGGGATGAGGAACGTGAACCAGACCGGGGATGTCGTCCTGCCCGTCCACGGGCTGCCATATTCCCGATATCACGACAGCTAAAGTGTGAGTGTTGTGAAGCATGTTGTCTTCACTCTCAGACCCTTCAAGCCTCAAGTATTAAAATTCAAACGGCTCTGTCGGCAAAGCTGATATTGAGGCATCCGACGGGATTTTGACAGGGAGCGAGAGAATGTCGGGAAAAAAAGACAGAAAAGGGTAAGATACACTCTGAGATGAAAAAGAAATTCTAAAAATGCCCCGAGGAATGGGGTTCGATATCCACACCACGCCAGTGTTCCCATTTTCGAAGCCGCTTCGTTTCATGATTCAAAAAGAGGGAACAAAAATGTCTCTCGTTTTTGCTTCTTTCTCCTCCACCCGGCATTCGGGCACTTGCAAATATGCACTACTTCATACATCCTAGGGCATCCAAAGCGCGTGGCCTTCGGTCGCCACGAAGGGGCAAGATAGGGCCAGAAAGGGGTGCGTCAGGAATGTGCAAGCAGTTAGGACATA
Organism: Ophiostoma sp. CBS 140.51; assembly: GCA_029298735.1. Lineage (NCBI taxonomy): Eukaryota > Fungi > Ascomycota > Sordariomycetes > Ophiostomatales > Ophiostomataceae > Ophiostoma > Ophiostoma sp. CBS 140.51. The sequence continues at coordinate 73,079 of JANSLP010000141.1, forward strand.
CACGCACGTTGTCGTCGTCGTCCTTCGTTCGTAGGGAGCTCTCATAGGGCGGTCTTTTCGTCTTTACCGCGTGTCTTTCTTTCTGGAGCCTGTGTTAGAACGTTTCGGCGCATGCAGCCCCTTTTCGCGTGCTTTCAACGTGCTTTCTTTTGGATTTATGAGTCGTTTTTTCTTTTCGTTTTCTTTTTTCTTTGCATTTTGTTCTGTCAACTTTCAGCTCAACGGCTGCAAGCCTCGTAGTACACGATGGCCAGTATGACAGCGTCCACATCTTCTTTCTCTTTTTCGTGGTATACACCGGAGGCGCTTCCCATGACGCGGCCTGCATCTTCGGTGGCCGGGCGTCAGGCCAGCCCAAGGCCACCTCATCGCCGAGATACCGGGCCAAGGACAGCACGCAAAGTCGACAGAATACCGAAATGCTGGGTTTGGATTACGTTTCTTGTGTTCTTATTTCTCCTCCTCTCGATTTCTGTCTCGTCTTCAATATCCCTTTCAAGTCTCCCTTACTTCGAAGCCTCCCCTTACCAATATCAGTTTCCCACCAATCGCGCGCCCCATGGCACTTGAGACAACCATATGCCAACGCACAAAAAAAGCCCAAGAAGTCAATGAAGGGGCGTAGTCTGGGTCTCTTTTATTTTTCAGATAATGCACTTCGTGTGGCAGTAAGCATGTGTTCGTAGATGTCTTGCTTCCTCCACGGCAGTCCATCCGCAAGGCAAGGAGTAAGCTGAGGAATTGTTTGGGGCTTTGGTAAGCTCCCAACGGCGCCGAGCCAACCTGCACCAGCCTCCCTGCATCGGATGAGTCGTCGTTGTTGTTGTCTTCTCAACCTTGAGAATTCTCGTGATCCTTGGTCGTTTTGCCAGCCTGCCTTGCGGTGCGACTGTCTTGCTGTGTAACTGTATGAGAAGTTGTAGGGGAGGCTAGGCAAAAGGGACATGTCATCTGATCCGAACGGACCGGTTTCGACGATAGTCCGGGGCACTCTTGTGTATCTTTTTGAGTCTTTTTTCCCATCTCATCTACATCATCTCATTGTTATTTCTTCCTGAGACAAGACGAGAGAGGTATTTGTAACTGAAATCCGGACGGCAATCCCTCCTCTATTCTAACAAGAGCTTGTTGCCTCATATTGTCTCACTTCCGCCCTTTCCTCAGCCCACCATTCTATTTCTAGAGGCGTGGAGCTTGAGCAAAACATATCATTGTGGCTCTACCGGACAAATGTCTTTGCCCATTGTCTGTGGCGTAATCCCGTACATTCCAATGACGCGTGCTTGGGTATCAAACTTTATCTGTCAAGATCTATGTGTTGACGATTGTTTAGCTCCAACAAGCACTCTGGTTCTTCCACTCTTCCCCTCTCAAATTCCTCGCCAGCATAGCTAACACAACCTTAACAGCCATTAACAGAAAGGAAGGGACCGCTATCGCGAAATAAAAGGACTCTCCGCGTCTGCCATTGAACACGCGATGAGGAATGCGGAGAGAGCTACCTTCAGCATCGGGATGCTGTATGGCGTATGCCGTACGGTGTATTCCGTTATCTTCACCGTTGTGTGGCTTGCCAAGGCTCGCGCTGTGTCGTCTAAGTAGACGTCGCGACGTGCCGGAAGATTCGTCCATCGTGAGCCGTAATGATATGGGCAACAACACAACATCTTGCCCCTGGTGGAGTCATGGTGGGAGACTACACCCAGGCGGGAGGTCTAGTCAACAAAAGATCTCCTCGTCGACCTGCCGTTTGATGTTCGTTTCTGAGAAATTATGGCGTGAAACGAAACGGGACGGGGTGGTGATAGAGAAAACGGGGAAGGAGAAACGAAACGAACCCGGCTATATCAACATATATCACGGTTGACAGGACGGTCATTAGTATGGCCTACCCGACGGTCTTGTCGAGTACATGCTCGGTGTCATTTGTGTTGGTGCGTATCTTTCTTCCCGTGACCTTTTGTGCAAACGATGGGCGTTTGTTGATGATATTGAGGTAGCATGCGGGATGCAGATGCACGGTTCGCGAATGATTTAGTACATCCTCTGCATATTTTCCTTCGCATCTACATCAGTGAGGGTGTCCTTGCTTGCGATAATGCATATGCGAAATAGGGACAATTAAGAGATCGAGCTGAGGGAGAGTACCTCAATCTATCCCATCTTGTCCTACTCGTCTCCGCTTCACCAGCTCCCACCAAGCAACCACAAAGTTCGACGAGTTGAGTGAACAGATACATTTAAAGGACGGCTCGAGCCTGGTCCCTACAACTTGCAGCCGCTCCAAGCTGGGTCCCCGTTTTCGCTCATCGTCTTGCTTGCCCTCTGTTCTGCCTTGCCCTACCCGTCCGAGCGTAGCATTGGATAGACTGCGCAATACTTTATCCGTTATTGCTCCCTTGAAAACCAACAAGCGGGACAGAAGAAAATATTACCTGAGAAGCAAGGTGACGAGAGACACTGCAAGCAGAGACTGGAAGCGGACGCAATGTATACTTCGCTAGTATCTCCTGTGTTGGGCTGCGATGTGATGTAGCTACACTGTGATGAGGTGTTGGAGCTTGATATGAAAAGAGTGAAGCGATATCCATAAATGGAAACCTGGCCACCAACACCAGGGAACTGCTATTTTCCCAAAATTAACATGGTAATTTTCCAGTATGAATTCTACACCATCTTCAACAGCGCTGTTGATAAGGAGTGCGTCGTGATGTTGCAATCCACTGATGCTCGGATAACAGCATTGCCCCTTCTTTTACCTAAATCCGCCTCATTGCCGACATAGATTATCAAGAATGCATTATTCGTCTTGTTCACGGACATTCATAAAACAAGGAGGACAAAACAATCCGGTTGTGAGATTAGATTCTCACGTCGGTACTGTTCCTCGTCACCAGACATACATGACGTTGTTGGTTATCGCGTCTTCTTCGATACATACAGCACTTGCTTTGTAGGTGACTGTACGAAGTTCTCCTTGCACATCGCGGTGAAGATAGTGTTCAAATATGACTATATACGTTTTAATGCTATGTACTCAGTGAGTTTATTTATTTATTTCAATTCCTTGTTTTAAA
>JANSLP010000142.1:0-75151 GCA_029298735.1 Ophiostoma sp. CBS 140.51
TTAAACAAAGTTGCTTTCTTTATATGAAGATTTAAGCCCAAAAATCGGCATGAATACTTTCTTCTAACATACCCGAAATAAGTATCCCGGGAGTGACTACAAAATTCATATTTCAATTTCAAAAGAAAAAAGATAGCTCTGTAGTAACAGACTGGAAGAGCGGTAAGCGAGAGGACAAAAACGAGAGCTACTTGTGAAGCTCCAAAGATAAGATCGTTTCGCGCCTTCCTCAAACAGGGGTCAACCATCACCCGTAGCCTTGTTCGACCCGCTTTTATTCGATCAAAACTTGGCACGGACCAGGTGGGGGAGCTGCCCAAAGTGCAGCACCAAGATGCACTGAGGGACGGCCTGAACACGCTAGAAAATGAATTAGGGTCTGGTTACGGCGGCTGTTACCTCATAAGGGGCAGGCACGACCAAGGGAGACCAGGCCACTTTGGTACTTTCCCGCCTCTTCGCTTTTGACACCACCCTCTTCTTTCTGATCTCCCTCCCACCTACCACACCACCACACCACACCGTCCTCTCTTTCTTTCTTTTAGATAGCACACGTGCGAGAGAGCCAAACAACCAGTCGACGAGTCCCGACCAGTCCGACAACGCGTGCCCAAAACAAACACGTTCGTTTTACCCGTGGCCAAAACGACGAAAGGCACGCAAAGAGAACAGGCAAGCTTCTCCACGAACCGCCTTTGTACGACCATGTTTGCTCTACGGTAATTCCGACTGCGGAGGAACAGGGACTCTGGACGATAAGAAAAGAGGACGAACCATTAAGGAGGAAGAAAAGGACACGAACACATACGATAGGATAGACTTGGGCGATACACGATGCCCGAGTTCTTTTCTTTTACGCCCGGCGCCGAGAACAACCCGCGGCTGCGCGGCGCTGAAACGACACCGCTGCTGGTCGGCCGGTTTCGGGCAGTTGTGCCTGCGTCTGAAGCTGCGGCCGCACCGCCACCACTACTGCCACCAGTCGTCCCGTCACCCAAAAGACAGCGCTCGCAGCCTCAACGACCAGCCTATCTTGCAAGCCGGTCCTACTGGAACGCCCCGTCTATACTGCCTTCACGGTCTCCGTCGCCGTTTTCGGCAGCCGGTGGAGGTTCTGGACGTCTCGGTCTTGGACGGCGGAACACAATAGGATACGACTCGTCGAGTGACGGCGGGTTTGGTGGCTATGGTGGACGAAGAGGATATGGCCGTGGACAACAGGCACCAGGTGTAGCCACGGGCCACGGCTTCTACAACAATACGGGCTACGGTGCTATTGCAGCCGCTGGCTATTACGATGGCATTGGCGATGACGAGGAAGAAGAAGAGGAAGAGGAGGAGGTCGAGCACTATGACGACGGGTATGATGAGGACGATGAAGATGAAGATGAGGACGACAATATTGACGACGATTACGACGATGACGATCTCGACGCAGACTACGACCCTGGCTATGTTGACGACGAGATGGGTGGTCCCGCTACCGGACCACGCGATCTTGTGGGAGTTGCTGGCACTTCAGACCCAAGCGGTAAAGGCGTGTCTGGACGTGGCGTTGTGGACGGCACAATACGACGGGCCCGCTGGCCTCGTTGGGCTTGGCTGCCGTGGGGCAACCAGAGACGAGGCTCGGCTGCTGTTCCGGCCAGCGAAGGCAGCAACCGCCGCCGCCGCAGCAGTGCCTTGGCCCCTTCAGCGGCGCAGCGCTACCGCCTAAGCCAGCGTGTTCGCCGTCAGCAGTACCGCCAACGCCGGCGGCAGCTCCAACACCGTCTTCTTCGTCGCAAGCTCCGACGTACAGTCCGCATCTCTCGGTACTGTGGTCGCCGTGTGGGCCGTTGGGTCCGCCGGACTGTCTACCGTGCAGGACGACACCTGCGCAACCTCTGGCTGACGCCTAAGAATGCCACTGTGCGCCGTGCTGTCGACCGCTGGTGGAGCCGCTGGGCATTGCTGGTCATTGTTCCAGCCGTACTTGCTGTCGTTTGGTGTGCGCTGCCCTTTCCACAGTACCCTCTTGGTGACGAGCCAGAAGACGGCAAGCGTGGCGAACATCGAACTCCAGGCCACGGTGAGGCCCGTGTACGTATCCATTTTTGGTTCTTCTTGCTGGCCTACTACGGGCCTTACAACATCACTGCCCTCATCTGGATCACCAAGGTGTTCAATCTCTACAGCCTCAACTGGTGGCCATCCTCTCTGGGTTTTCCTCTCAGTGTTTCGCTGCTTGCGGCCTTCTCGCTCGCAGCCCCCGCTGTTCTCTTCACGAGCGTACCGGCTGCCGAGTTCTTGGCTAGCCACAACACCGCCTGGGTGACATGGACGTTTGCTGTCATGGCCATGCCTGTGGCCGCCGCGCTTGTACTCCTCCTGATTCACGAGCGGCACCGTACAATTCGACACGCTTTATCGGACACGCAACGTATCTTTACTTCGGCGCGATGGGCAGGGGAACCGGACACACTCCCCCGGAGGTGGCGTGAGCAGCAGCAGCAGAAGCTGGACTACCAACGGAATTCTACTGTTGCGGCAGGTGCTGGTGCTTCTGCACCCAACAGCCGCTTTGGCGTGGGAATCTTTGGACGGCGAGCCCGGGCAGAGAGTGCTCTGACAAGAGCCGCTCTCCTCGACCAGCATGCCGAACTGACTCTTAGCATTGAACAGCGGCGGCAGGACCTGGAGACAACGGCTCTTCTTGGTGGAAGTGCGAGTGCAAGGATGTCGCCTGTCAAGCAATCCCGCGCTTCTAAACATGGTGCTGGTATTCCACGGCCATCTCCGTCAGCATTGCCTACTCTACCACCGTTTGCCGAGATTGATCCACGCTCTGCTACTGCCGCAGCTGCCTCCTCTCGCCGCGGTGGGACATGGCTCCCCGCCAGCTTTGTGCGTTTCCTGTGGCTTATGAGTGCCCTGTTCACGTCACTGCTTGTCTACGAGCTCGGCGAGGCCTCGGCCTCCTTATTCCTGGCCGCCCTGCCCCAGATGCAGCATGCCACCGTCTATACCGTTGCCTACGTCTACGGCTGGATCGTTACTGTCTTTTTGCTCGATGCCCTCACAGGGTGGATTTTGGGTGGACGCCAGGGCGAGCGTGTCGGCAGTTACCCCCTTGGTTGGGTCTTTAAGCTCTACTTTATGCTTACCTACCAGACCTACGTCCGTGCTCTCTACGTCCGTCTGCGCTCGCCCTCCCAGTTCGTTTTACTGCAGGTCCTGTCGTCTACCACCTTGATCGTCATCAGCCCTATCCTCATGTGCCAGTATACCCATCGTTTGCTCGTCGCCCTCGGCCTTAATGCGCAGACCTATGGCGCCTTTCAAAAGGTCTGTGTGCGCAACATCTTTGTGCGCTTTGTCGCCGAGAATGCAAGTATGCTCGCCTTCTTGGGCAGCCTCTTTGTCCTCCATTTTGGCCCCAACCGTGACGTCTACCCCTACTTTGCCTTTGATGGCGGCCTGGACGGCGGACCGGGTTACACTTTCTCCTTCACCCTCTATGCCTCGAGCATCACCTGGGCCTGCGAATTGGTCGCTGCCTTTGTCGTGTCGGGTCTGATCCGCTACTTTTACGGCCTCAGCGTCGTGGGCGAGGGAAAGATGGACTTGGCTGTCTGGCCTGAGCTGCTCCCCACCAGTGTTGCTGTGTCGGTGCATGTCTTGCAGAACATGCTGTTTTCGATTATCCGTCTGCAGTTTTGGTGATTTTCTCTCTACTCTCACCACTCTTACACCCCCCCCCCATGTTTTTGTTTTCCCTCCAACAACGGTGACCATCTCAACATGTCTACCGACCCTCATGCTGTGCATATACCCCTCTGTTACACTCCTCTCGTTTTAATTTTGGTCTATTTTGCACATATCCTCACGCCTCTTATTGCCTTTGCTTTCATGTTGTTTTGCCTCATTTCCTCAACGATACCCCCAGTCTATCTTGTATTTATTGCATACTCAGATGTATATACCACAACCTCTTAATATGGATATCCACTGCACATTCTTAGCAAACCATCTCGTTGCCTGTTACCAGAGTTCTCGGCCGTGATGCTCTTGTGAATTGGTATGTTGTATGTTGATGCCCAAGTTGTGTATTTATGTCCATGTTTCACGACAAGACGGACCAGACGACACCTCGCAAATGTAAGAATTGCAGACATTTTCGATTATGTGCTCTTCCGACGGATGTAAGTTGTGATAAAAAATGTATGCTTGCCCCGGCAGGCAATCCAAGACTTCTGCCTGATTTCACAATATCACATATACGAAGTGTCTAGATATATCGGCTACCCGATGTTCTCCGCATTTTGCTGTTACTGCGTGAAGTGATATCGAGACACGTCCATTGTTTCACTGACAACAAATAAACAAACAAGTTCTGTAAGCGATTACACCCCGCATGCAAGCAATATTGTGCTTGTACAACGCGATGTATGAAGATGGTGTGTATGGGTCAACTGGACATATCACAATCACTCCGCAGATATCACCGCAGACATCACCGCAGCTATCAATCCGAGGCTGAGCGAGGTGGAGATAAAAATGTACGGAAGTGCATGAACAAGAAGCTCACCGGCCGTAGCTGATGGATGCACGGTTTATGCAGTTGGATGCGCCTGGATGCAGGTGAACTGCTTGGTCGTCACTTGTTGTCGCCTCACTCTGGACTGCTCTCCTCACGTCTTGATGCCCAAAGAAAGAAAACGGTGATAGGTTCTGGTAGAGCCTACGTCTAGATTTTGTCGGAATCTTGGGCCGATAACGAGTTGCAACAAGGAGCAAAAGAGCGAAGGAAGAAGGCTGCTGCGGCAGAAGCTGCAACAAGGCTGCAACAGGACGAAAAGAGGTGCACCAGCCGCATCGCGAGCCGCTGCCCAGGCCTCGCCTCAAGAGTGCAAAAGTGAGGAGGTAAGACATTGTTATTTGTCTAATAAACTTACCTGCCGAAGGAAAACAAAAATAATTACACACAGTTGCCGAATATGTTCATCACTTGTGCCCGCGGCGGTGCACATAATGTGCATCAAAGTACATCTTATCAGCATCTTCACTTACAAACGCATCTTTGATACTGTCATAAATGACAAGGCCCGCGGAAGATGTTCCAAAGCTGGCTAACAGGTCTTGCAGCTTGGCCTGCTTCTGGCCTGGGCCTGGCCCGATCGTAAGCCGCAGCCTGGGTTCTGTCTTGGACGGGAAGGGGAACATATGTTCCGGAATTTTAAGCCGAACTAGAAGGGAAACAAAAACAAGCAGCCGACGAGCGATGCAGGTCAGATTCGGGGCGGGGCTCGTTGCCGGTTGCCAGCACAGGGCCACACACCCCACCGTATGTTGCAGTGCATGTAGCCAGGTAGGCTGGATGCGAGAAGGCTGGAAGGCTGGAAAGGCTGGGCAGACAGCGAGCTTCCTGATGCATTCGGCCGTTTCATGCAAAATAAAAAACCACCATGTTAGGTGGTAGGGCATAGGTCGTGCATTGCAGGCCAGCTCCTCAAATCCTCGAATACCGACACGGTCATATTTGCTTGTTAAACAACCGACGACGGAGATCTCGAACGAGCTAGTGGAGGGATGTGCTGTCTCTGTTAGTATCTCCCGTCTTATCCCCCGATATGTTTCAATCCCTCGATATCTGTCGAACATTCATGAACCATTCTCCCCGGTGGTGCCGGTCTTTGTTTGTAAAACATAAAACATATATTGCAAGGTCGGAGATTTCTCACTGGTATTGACACAGGGAACAAGTGTAGCCAATGCACACCCAAGGCAGTTGTCAAACAAACAGGTTATGTTGTGAAACAATAAGAAATGCAGCCTGTAAATGGAAACTGCAGTTGATACCGGAGAAACAGAAGAGTGTGCCACACAAATGAGTGATAGGTGGACAAGACCATACATCGCACCCGATAAGTGAGAAATGCGATAAGTGATGTATTTTATGATTGTGTTTTGTGGCATCTGAATGGCGGGGTGTGAATGTCTTGCTTGAAACAGATTTATTGATTTCAAAAAATCCCGGGAGCAGTTCACGCCATGGAAGTTGACATTGAGAGCACGAAGCACACCAATTCTGCTCGTGTTGGCAACTCGCACACCACAAATGCCATGGCAGGCGTTTCTGTGTTCTGACTGGCTGACGTTGAGTAACGAAATGGCGTGAGTGCCCGGTCAGGACAACGCCCCGGCTGTACGTAAGTGACGTCCAATTTGTACAATGCAATATTCCATTCACAGCAGGGAAATTCGTACTCGAGGTTGCTGCTCAATACGGGGAAGCTTCCGCCCGTAGAGGGTGTTGTGGGAGGGGGCTCGTGGGAAGCTATTAAGGCAAGCAAGGTCGTGGCACAGAGACCAGCAATACTAGTGTTCCCAACAGTTTCTGAGTTACAAGTCCAACATTGCCTCACAAACAAAAAGCTGTGCAAGAAACACCCTGTGCCTGTATCTGTTCAGCCCAAACAATGAGTGGGTTATGGGTGGGGGCCGGATGTGGTGGGGTTGTGGTCTGGGCCTGGTCGAATCGGGCACGGCAGGAATCGAAGAGAAAGAGACGGTGAAAGCGAAGGAGAAGGTGATAATGATGTGATCAACAATCCCAGGAAGTATCTTCTGGCACCAGACTCCGTTGGAATAGGTACATCGTCTTGAGCCAACGTTTTTAGCTGCATCGGTAGGGCGGGTGACCAACGCCATTCAGGTACAGAGCAGGGCGACGATGGTGGAGGCTAGGCAACGTCTTGGGTTGAAACATGCTTGTACAAAGTCTAGTGTGTATGTTAGTTTTGAGCCGACTTTTATATGCATTTGCAAAACAAGATAAGCCAAGGCAAGCAACACACAAAGGACAGACAAAATACTTACATACCTCAGCTCACTTTGGTTTTCTTTTCTTTTCTTTTCTGGTCACAGCTGCTGGTTTGTGCCCAGAAACAGCCGGCCGGAAGACAGAGCAAAGTACAAGGCGCGGGGCATAATTCTTCCCAAAGATATTGAAGTCTGGAAGGCGAAGATGGTGCACATGTCCGCCGCACTTTTGCCTGCAGAAAACTTGTGGAGGGGTGAGATGGAGACGGTGTGGCTCCAAGGCGGCGGCGGTGGGTTCTTAAGACGGTCGGGTTATGGTGTAAGACGATTTCCCCTTTGTGCCTCCATTTTTTTTTCGATATGATTTTTCTCGATATGATGTGTTGTCTTTCTTACTTGCCTGTTTCTCTTCCTCGTCGACTTTGTTCTGCTGTGTTTCGAACCGGCCGCTTATTCCTTGTAGATGTAGAAATAAGAGGCTGCTGGCTATCCAATGCTGCACGTTTCTGGCCGGCGGTTTTCCATACAAATACAAATGGACGCGTCGTTGGTTAAGACTTGTATTTTGTTTGTATTTCGTAGTACTGGTAATGGAAGCCTGGACATGTCAGCAACATGCGTCCCTGTGGCTGGATGCGTGAGTATTTGCATGTCGGCAGTCAACACGAGTGAATCCTGGGGCAACAAGAGTTGCGTGAAAAAGTGATGAGTCAACCGCGGCCGTGCAGAAAAGCATCGCACAGAATCGAAAGGAAGACAAAAAAACGTTTTCTTCCTCTGGTGTGGGCGGAGCGCGGGCCGCAAAAGACGGCGTTTGGTGTTTAGCAGGGGCTCATGTTTAGAGGCAAAAGAACCGCTGTCCGTTGGGCAATTGGGAGGAATCGAAAGCAAGGATGCAAAATGAATGCCGAAGCTTGAAAATGCGCGAATTGGTGACAGAAACTTTGGGAAGCTTCAGATGCAAAAAGACAGGGAGCAAGGAAAATAGGAAAGGGCAGCCTCACCGCTCTGTTGCCCATCTCACTTTCCTGTTTGGTGTATTTTTACGAGGGTCGTTGTTGTCGCAAATGGAGGCGTGTAAATTGCTCGTCTGGGAAGGAGTGATGGTGGGCTGTCCACATAAAAAAAGTAGGGAAAAAAAGCCATCTTCAACAGCAGCCCAATGTGCACCAATTGCATGCCTAGGCACCACAACGCCGAGGACTCGTTTCGCTTTGCACCCGCGGACGCTTGTCCGAAAAAGAGACAGCGAGAGAAAGACCGCTCCACTTTGCTGTTGCCGGTGGGCACTAGCTCCTGTCGCGATCAAAGACGAGACAAGAGACGAAAGGAACAGGCACGGCGTGCGATAATACAGGAAGGAGCGAGGGGGTCGAGGCAGGCAAGAACAGCAATCGGCGAGCTAGGATTGAGAAGAGGAAGGCGCAAACGTGCAAAGCAAGCTGGAATATCAAATATCATAGCAATAAAAGAATTTGCAGAAAGAGCAAACGATGAGGCGCAACATCGAGAGGAAAGAGCCAGCGGCGCACCTTTTGTTATGCGGCCGTGGGGTGGACAGGCCAAAAACGCGGCCTTGCAGCCATCCTCCCACCCCTTTCGAAGCCATCCCACTTCGTGATATCTCCAGCGTCGTTTTTCGGCTTCATCCACACCACCCTTTCCGCGCAGCGCCGACTTTCTTCCTTTGATTATCATCTTGTTTGTTGTTGTTTTCCTGTTCTCAGCCGCCACGACTGGCTGTATTTCTTCATTTCCTTCATTGAGTGACTACGGTGCTCGCCGGCCAGGCTGCGTTATCCATGTCATCCTTCTCCCACAACGGCGGCAGCCTTCTTATCCGCGGAATGCTGTTCCCAGTGTCTCCATTGGGCGTTGATTTCCAATCTCCGTGAGGCCTTGTTTCGAGATCCTTATCCATCCTTGCCCTCTCGGCGCCTTCTCCACGGCCCCTCTCTTTCGCTTTGCCCAATTGCCATTGCATCCAGCCTCAAGTCGATTCTCCCGCATCAAGACATCACGCTCGAGCCTCTTCCACCGCCGATGCCTGGTGTACGATGTACACAGTAATATCGTCTCGCGTTGTGTTTTTACCCTACGACGTACGCACAAACACATCGAATGCGCCATGATCCGAATACATACATCCAAAAGCGCATTGCATCCAGCCCGTTTACCGCTCATGGTTGAGATGGTGTGAAGTGCCACGGCTTCGCTGCGTCGCTGGGCTGTTTGTTGCCCGCCATGTCTGATTTTCTAGGCCGTCTTCTCTTAGGTTCCGTTTCAGCAGCTCTTTTATTTGGGTCTCTTGTTCCACCTCTTTATTAATTTATGTCTTTTTTTATCTTTTTATCCTATTATCTTATTTTTTTGTCCCTAGCCGCAATTTTTTCTTCCTTAGCCTTCACGTTTTTTCTTACACGCTCCCCTTTTGACGACACACCCCTCCATTACAGCCTAGCTTTGCTCCCGCCAACAATTTTTTCTCTCTCGTCCCTCCCCATCCGCTTCCCTTACAAAGATTGCAACCTCGTCAACTACCACCGTCTGTGCCACCACCATTCACCTAATTCTGCACAATAATATAGAGGAGTGTTTTTTTCTTCTTCTCTTCCCTGCACCCCTCCGCGCACTGCAACTCTCGCGTTCATCCTCTCACACACTTTTCCTCCCCTTTCCCTCTCTCGACTTCACCCCTCCTCCTTCCTGATACCGCCCTTTCGAATCTCGTCCCCTTTCCTTTTTCTTTCCCGCCTTCCCCTCTTCTCGACGCCTCTTCTTTCTCTTTTCTCTTCTTCTTTCCCCTTTTCTCTTTTCTCTTTCCCATCATGACCTCGCAGGTCCCTCAGTCTGTCCAGAGTCAGGAAACAAGTCCAGACGCCTCTAGACCCACTGCCACCACCGCTTCTTCCGTTGCCCAAGATGCCTCGGGAGGACAGTCCACCACCGCCGCCGCCGCCGCCGCCGAACTCGCCAGTACAAAGATAGGCCTTTACGATGCTCTCCGGCGCTTCGTCGACTTCCCGATCAAGGGCATCGTCTTCATCGACATCATGCCGATCTTCCGCGACCCGGCCGCCCACGCCAGCCTCCTCCGTGCGCTTGAGCTCCAGGCGCTGCACTTCCCGGCCCCGGCTGCCACCCCCAGCACCCCTTGGGTGGACGTTGTTGTCGGCCTTGACGCCCGCGGCTTCCTGTTCGGCCCTGGCCTGGCCCTGCGTCTCGGCGCGGGCTTCGCGCCGGTGCGCAAGCAGGGCAAGTTACCGGGCCCGTGCGTGACGGCCAGCTACGAGAAGGAGTACGGCGCGGACTACTTCCAGATCCAGGAGGATGCCATTAAGCCGGGCCAGAAGGTCCTGATTGTCGATGACATCATTGCGACGGGTATGTTCAATTGCGCAAAGATTTGCTGTGCTCTCTTTATTTTCTTGCGATTATTTCATCCGAGCTTCAATCACATGTTTTTTGTGGGCCTTTTGCTCTTTGTGAACTCCGCTAACACCCGACTTTTCTAGGCGGATCGGCTGCTGCTGCTGGCGAACTTGTCCGGAAGCTTGGTGGCGACCTCGTCGGCTACATGTTTATTCTGGAGATCTCCTTCCTCAAGGGCCGTGAGAAGCTCGGCGACGTGCCTGTCATTACCCTCCTCGAGGAGGCGGAGTAGAGCGCACTCTCCAACATTTACGACATCCCTCGAACTCTCCAACTCTCGACTTTCTCTCCTCCGTCCGAATCGTTCTGTCCCGTTTTCGCGAATTGTTTCCCAGAAAAACAAAAGACTACAAAAACACAGCAAAATCTTCTACACTTCAGCCGCGCTCCGCCGAGTGATTTCATTTTATTAGACGACACCGATACTCCGGGGTCCGGGCGCAAAAACAAACCAATAGACTCAACAAAAGCAACTTCTTTTTACTCGACGTTTTACGACGAACAATACAACCTGCATTAATACGGCCAGTTCCATGTGCCGCATTCCCCGAGGACGGCAAATAACGGCTGCAAGGAGGATCTTGTTCCGAAACACTGCACCTGCCGTGCCGTGCCCTGGGTGCCCGAACGACCTTTGATCTTCAACAAGAAGAGGCGGCTCTGGGGGCTGCTGGAACACTACTAGGCTTCTGGGTTGGCAATTGTCTTTTTCTCTGCTTTATGCTACCTCTTGCATCTGTATTTATTCCTGGTATTTCATGTGTTTATTTGTGGGGGTTTCTGCTATTTTACGTTTTCACTGCCTTGTTTCCTTCATCGCATTTCCTTCTCCTCACAGGCCCGGCCACATTTTCTCCACATGCATGCATTTTATGCTGTGTTTGGCGGGCATTAATTATCTAGATAGAGCTCCAACACCATGCTTATTTGGTTGTTTTCTCTTTATCGTGCAGTTTATTCTGCACTACTCGCACGATGTTCTCTTGATTTCTCTTGTTGCCTCTCGTCTGCTGTCAGTCACCTGCTGTGCCACCGCGATGTTGTACCACCAACCTGCCAACTACTAAACGTCAACCGCCGACCCCCCAACTCCCAATCCCTGCTACACGTGTCTGCCAGGAATGGGCCAGGGTGTTTTTGTGTTTGTGCTTTTGTGCCCCCGTGGGATCCCGAGGACTGCCATTTCCGTCGTTCCGTGTTTTTGTGCTGGGGTTCTGTCGTACCCAACATCGACCGGAGGAACTGGTGGCACGACAGCTCCGATGTGTACAAAGTGCGATGATGGCTCCTTCAACCCCGCGGACATAAGCTCTATGTAGACGCAGTGAAACCGGCGTGTCAGTCAGCAATGTGCAGGTTGAATACACGTTCCCCAGGTTTGGGTTGTCGTAAACACGATGACGAATATCATTGGGCACTCTTTAATATTAACGGCCGTTTCAAAACACAAAGAAACCACATTTGTTCAACGCCAGCATTTACAATGACGAATCCATAATCTCATGGTCGATGTGCCTTCTTCAAGGTTTGTACAAGAGAAGGATTCAGTTGTTGACGTTCCAGCTATTTCACCTTTCTTAGAGCCCATGCACAAATACAATATCTGCAGGCGACACTAATACTGCTGGGGATTTCAAAATAAAGCAATAAAATAGATAGGCACATAAAGTACATAAAGTACATAAAAAAAGCCTGGATGAAAAAAAAATCTGTGAAATCCGAGCACAATTGGTTCCTATGCCACACACCACAATATGGTCTTAAAATTTTAAAAGGTTATCTGGTAAGAAGCTCGACCATTATGGCAGGCGTACCCCAAGTGAGCTCTCACCTTGGCTTTCGCAGCTGCCACAAATGCGGCCAAAAATGCGGGGGAAACAGAAGTGGAAAGAGCGAGATCTACGCCTTCCCCCATACAACCAAGAATGTCGTAGGGTGCTTTGGTCCTGCTTTTCCGGGGTAATTAATATGGGGTTCACTTCAATTCGTCCGAAACTGATGAGGCTCTTTCTCCTTAGACAACACACAATCAACACCACGTCTACCCAGGTACAACCAATACAATGGCCTGTCAAGCATGCCGAATGCGCAAGATCAAGTGTGACCGCACACGGCCAATATGCCAAAATTGTCGTCTGCGGTCAAGCCACTGCACATATGCCGGAGAGCGACGCCAGAGAACACGGATGTAGGAGGAGGTCCTCCGCGAGTGATGGCAGTACAGATGCAGCGACGACAGCAAGAATACACGCCCACTGGCCACGACTACTCGTCGATTGACAGCACGGCATTGCTGGGCAACACGGCACCACCATTTGTGAGCACCCACGGCCACAGCCACAACCGCGGCAGTCCGGGCAGCCAGGGGTCGTCGCACTCGTTGCTGGACGGCATATTGGGAGACGACGTGGGTGAAGTCGACAGCGACACCACACCCTCCTCGTCCCCTCGCAACCCTGCCGTTTGGATGCGCCTGCAGGATGGTGACGAGTACACGGGCCCGTCTTCGGGGTTGGCGGCCATCTCGGACGTCGGATTGGAATGGATCCGGGCACACGCTTCGGGTGTAGAAGACGCGGACGCGGACGGGTTGTGCGCGACAATTGACGAGATCCGGACGGTTCTGATGAGTCATTTACGGCAGCCCAAGTGTGTACCGCCGGAGGCACTGCATACGTCCGTGATGGGGTTGACGCCGCTGCCACCGCCTGCCTCGATACGGCAGTATGTGGATGCCTACTTCTCGTCAGTGCAAACACTGTTCCCCGTGCTGGACCGGGAGGAGTTTGACGCGCTATGGGAGATGTACGGTACATCGGAAGACATGGGGCCACCATCTTGGCATGCCTTGTTGAACGCAGTCGTGGCGTCCGGCTGCCGTGCAGCACTGTCGGACGAAGAGACGGCCGCGGCGTTCCAAGCATCTGGACGCGCAGCTTGGGCTTTCTTTAAGAATGCACTCGCCTACGAGCCCCTCATAATCCACCATGCTACGGACTTGACGGCCGTGCAGGCCATGGCTGCTTTGACGGTGTTTGCACAGGGCCTGTCGAGTCCACAACGGCTTGAATACACGCTTTGTTCGATGGCCGTTCGGCTCGCTCAGGGGCTGGCACTGCATCGACGACCGGCAGCAGAATGGGGTCTGACGGAAGCTGAACAGAGGCAGCGCGACCGGGTGTTTTGGGTCATTTACGGTCTGGACAAGACCATCGCGTTGAGATGTGGGCGGCCGGCTGTCCTCCAAGATGACGAAATATCCTGCCGCTTTCCACGACAAGTCCGGGTGCACCAGGACGATTTGCAAGGGCTTGACTTATTTCTCTGTTTCACCCGGATGACACGCATCTGCGGCGCCGTCGCCCGACAGCTGTACTCGGTGGCAGCGCTAAGCACACCGTCTGCACAACTGAAAGGGACAATGGACCAGTTGTTGGCAGACGTGGCACAGTGGATGGAGAGCATTCCTACGAGACTACGACCCGGTCGGCCAATTCACTCCATAGCGACATCGACGGCAGCTCGTATGCAGTTGCTTGCTCTCCATGCAACCTATTTTTACGTCTTGTGTGCCATCTACCGGCGGTTTACACCGCTATTCACACCGGGAGAAGAGGCCAACCCGGAAACAATAAAGGGCATCGTCGAAGCGGCTCGTGCTCTTGTCTTGTTGACAAAACACCTGGACGTTGAGAGCTTCACGCCAGCATGGCTTGTCTTTTACTACCCCATGACAGCTCTGACGACACTATTTGTCCATGTCGTTGCGACAAGCAGCACCCACACCACTACGGACGCCTCTTCAACACGCAATGACATGGCACTGATGGAGGTCGTGGTTGGTTTCTTCGGGCGGCTGGAGTACGTCACGTCCGGCGAGGCAGCTTTCACCAAGACTGCAGAGTTTGTGCGGCAAGCACGAATTATCACCAAGAGAGGGGAGGCGAGACGCTCGGTTCCAGGACAGGCTCAACAGCAGCTTCCAGGTGTATCGCCAACGAGCATCACGAGTGTCATCAACGCAGACACCGGTCTCACCACCAACTCGGACACTGGCAGCGTTCCTCTCGACATCACATTCTCTCCACGAACGCTCGACACACTACGCTCGCTCCAAGACCAAAGCTTCCAAGACTTTCTCGACTCTACTGCACCAATGATGGCATTCAATGCGAGGGTACAAAATGGACAAATTGGACAGGACGGACAGGATGGACATGGGAACGGACTACAGCTGGATGCGCCATCCAAGGACACCTTGACACCAGGTGCCATGTACAACGATATGATGCAGATGTTGGATGACTAAAATAGGGTAGAATTTCTGCAATACCTTGTGAACGGGTAAGAAATCTGATTTTGCTAAATACACTGTCATCGACTTTAACACCTGTTGGCCGCCCTAAATTTGGCAACCCCGCCCTGAAATACCCCAGTTTTAGCACTGTTAGACTGTTAGCGTGTCCCAGTGCCAACTGTCACCAACCCAACAGACACTAATTTACAGCGGAGTGAATCCCTGCCCGCCACCAATCACAGCGTGCCCGAAGCCGAAGCCGCGGTGAATGAGCCAATGGCGTGTAAGTCCGGGATCCACACGAGCTCCCCAAAGCAGCCTGTGACGTTGTTGGTCTTCCCCCTCACATTGACTCCTCTCTCTCCCCTCACACCGTCGTCTCTCCTCTCCTCTCCTCGGCTTCGCTTCTTCACATTGCATCAATGTCTGGCACGCCCCGTGGCCCAATCTCCTCTCTGACTTTCAGCTCGGCCTCCGTCTTTCCTTCTCTCAACGCAGTAATCAATGCTTCCGGATCGACATCTGTCCCGATGGGGTTCTCGCGGAACTTGGGACCCATCATGAACGCCGTCGCCTCGTCCGCGCTGCCAAAATTGTCTGTCTGTGTCTCGAGCATGTTGCCGTCCGGGTCGCGGTAGTAGATGGACGTGGTCGGGCCGTGGTTGACGCTCCAGCACGGGAGGATTCCCTGTTGTTTGCGCTGGCGGTAGGCCAGCAACAGGTCGGCCAAAGAGTCGAAAGCGAAAGCAATGTGCTCCAGACCGCACATTTTGGGGTTCTTTGCGGCCGTGCCCGGGATGGCAATCAGCGCGATGCGGTGGTGCTCGTTGTCGTAGGCAATGAACGAGATGGGTCCGTCAGAGAACACAACTTTGCCGCCCAAGAATTTGGTGTAAAAGTCCTCGAGACGGGGCAAGTCGGCGGTCCGTAAGACGACGTGCGCGAGAGAGGTAGGGGCAATAGTGGACTGGCCAGCCGCCAGAGGTGCGTCAAAGTCGGGGAGGCCCATAGTGAGGTAATGTGAGCTGTACGATTGTGTGTAAAAGAAGAGGCTGTTGCCGTGGAAGAGAGATGGTGAGAAGTGCAAGTAAGAAGAAGTTGAAGTAATTCGAGACACTTGGAGATGTTGGAGAACTGCTAGTATTTATGAAAAGTTGAAAGACGTTGGAGACGTTGGAAGCTGTCAGATGTACGACGCGGATGTAGAATTATCCCTGTCTCACCTTCTTTCTCACTAGTTGGGGTAAGCTCCACTGGAGTCGACAAATATCGACTGTTGGCTATGAGAATATCCGTCACATCCTGTTGGTTCCGAAGAACGTGGCACTCTTGTCATGATCTTTGTTAAGAGAATCTTTTGCCTGTCACCTACTGTCGAACGCCAGCAGAAACCAGATTCGGGGTGCGCGCGCGACACATGCAAGGCAAAAGTGGAGTGGTGGATTCTGATTCTCTCTCCGTCATATTTTTGGGACCCCGAAGTTGATCCAGCCGGCCCAGTAGTCTAGCCCGCGGGAACGCGGCCATAAACTGATCAGACATAAGATGGGACGCTCGTCAGTCTGCCGTGAGACTGTCAACAGAAAGGTGTGTGGGCTGTACTTTCACATCTTATTGTTTTCTCAGAGTAGTCAATCGTATCTTCTCATCCTCGATCTCACGATCTCTCTCACTTGTTCTTCTTCTGTTTCATCCGTCATTCGGCCGAGTCAACATCCGTTGTCAGTCCCATCACTCACTATCCGCGACACAATGAGCTACGTCACACAGAATACGGCATGGCTGGCCGACGATTCCGCCCTTCCACAGGCAGTCCGGCAACTCGTGGCCCGGCTGTTTGAGCTGGCCGACTCACCGAACCCGGACTCGGGTCCTTTGCTTTCTACCGACGTCTTTGCACCCGACGGCGTGTGGCACGCACCCGGCGGAAAACCGCCAATCGTCGGCAGTGAAGCAATTGCTCGCAGCCGAGACCGCGCCTGGGATACGGTGACAAGACGGGTGCATACTGTTCAGAAAGCGTTTGGTACTGGCAGTGGAGATCGCCGCGAGGTCGTCTTGCTGGGCACGCTCAACCAAGACGCAAAAGATGGAAATTCCATCGAGGTCGGCTATGCTGCACATATCGAGGTCACGACAGCAAGCAGTGAAGCACCTCGTATTCTAACGATGCGTGTGTATGCAGTGAGTACTATTTAAACCATTATCGTTGTTATTCGATCTGAACTGACAAAACAGGCATGAAATAGGACACGTTAGGTGGGTTCAGAGTGTATTTCAAGCCTTCCCGGGTTTCACGTAAAGGATAGTGTTTGGGATAACTACCAGGTATAGCAAAAAGAGATCGCAAGGGGCATCTATCAATTTTTTTCAAGAGTCAAGAATTTGTCATGGCATCTGTGAAGCATTTCACTAGTTCTCGTGCTGAACTTCCGTCAAGTCTAAATCCGTAATGCCGTGTTATTGACTGTCGGCCCAGACTTCCAAAGCTTTTTTTAATAATGGAAGTATTCAGGACAGTGGCACTAATTGTTAAACAATGCGGGGTTGGTGGCGTTCATCGTGGCGGATGCAAGTCTGAACCCGCGGCTTCGGCTTCAAATCGTATCACTCGTTAATTTTCTCCTTGTCTTTCACACCTCGACAGCGTTCCGGCGCACAAACATCCTTTCTAAGCCGCAAACCCGCAAAATCCTTCCCCGGATTCCTTCACTTCTTCCTCAGACATGAGATGTAACACTTGACCTCAAAGTACTAGACCGCGATTGGCAGGATTGTGAGAGGCTGTATTCCAAAAAGAACATTTTTGTGAGAACAAGCGGCAGATGCCGAAGATGGTCCACTTTGATGGTGCTGGGAGTTAATACACTATGTTTTGGTGCAAGGCATAACAGAGAATTAATGGAAATGTGTCTAGACGAAGGTATGCTGAGATTGTTTTGTACAGATAGTTGTCGTTTTGTTTTAATATTTTATTGATCATATTCCATGATAATTTCGACTGTTTTCTTTCATCAATTTACCCCTTCACTTGTTCGCCACTCACGCATTACCTCCTCTCTTTTGTTTATACAACTTACTCTCACAACGACCACAATGTCATCGACACAGAAAACAGCCCCGCCCGGCACGGTCCTCATCGCCGGTGGCGGGCCTGTCGGCCTCTTCCTCGCCCACACGCTCTCCTTTTACGGCATCCCCTCGATTCTGTTCGAACGAAACTCCGACACCACGCGCTGGCCCAAGATGGACTTGACCAATGCCCGCACTATGGAGATGTGCCGCAAGCTGGGGCTGGCTGAAGGTTTGAGAAAGCAAGGTGTACCTTCCCACATCGACCAAGATGTGTTGATTTCAACGGGTCTCCCTGCTCGCGAAGCAATGGCCCGTTGGGCACTTCCTGGCGTGGACAAGTGCCGGGCTGAAATCATGGCGTGCAATGACGGCCATCTTCCGCTTGAGCCGTACCAGCGCATCTCCCAGGCCGTGTTTGAGCGTTGGCTGCGCGGTATCTGCGAGAAAGATCCGCTCATCACCCTCCACTATGGACACAAGGTCGAGAATTGTGAGGAAACAGAAGACGGCGCAAAGCTTACTGTATCCACCGATGCCGAGACGACAGTCTGGTCCTCTAAATACGTCGTTGGCTGCGACGGCGGTTCGAGCAGGGTCCGCCGTTCACTCGGCCTCCCCCTCGACGGCGGCCCTATCCCAGCCTGCGCTGTGCTCGTCCATTTCAAGTCGAGAGACCTCACCCGGTTGCATCGCCAGGGCCGCTTCTGGCACATTTTTGTGATTGGTCCTTCTGGATCCGTGGAGGGTGCACTTATTGCCCAGGACGAGATTGACACCTGGACAGTTCATTGGTTTGTGCCTGTCGACACAGATACCGATCAGTACACGTCTGAACAAGTCGTGGCTCGTGCCCTCGGTGGTCTTCACGGCGATTACCCTGTCGAGATTGACAAAGTCTTGGTCAGGTCTGTTTGGCGGCCTAACATTGCCGTCGCCCGACAGTGGACCTCACCTCTCGGCAAGGTGTTTTTGGCCGGCGACTCCGCCCACCAAAACATCCCAACGGGCGGCTATGGCATGAACATGGGCATTGGTGATGCGTTTGATCTTACGTGGAAACTGGCGGCC
Organism: Ophiostoma sp. CBS 140.51; assembly: GCA_029298735.1. Lineage (NCBI taxonomy): Eukaryota > Fungi > Ascomycota > Sordariomycetes > Ophiostomatales > Ophiostomataceae > Ophiostoma > Ophiostoma sp. CBS 140.51. Next base: position 18,677 of record JANSLP010000142.1, read on the forward strand.
GTTTTGCGCAAAGAGGCGGGACCGGGTCTCCTTCAGTCATACGAACCTGAACGACGGCCCGTGGCACTTCGCAACGTTGAGCGGTCTGGTGTGCACTTCCAGGTACACATGCAGTTGAAGGACGAGATCCTGAAGGATACATCGCCGCAAGTAGCCTGTGAAGAAGACTCTGAGACAGGCAAGGCACTCCGTGACAAAATTCGTTTGCACTACGAGGCCCACGACGGCGAGAACAAGGATCTGGGCATCGAGATGGACTACCGGTATGCCTCTAGTATCATTTTGTCTGACAAAGACACCACCACCAAAGAGCCCAGCTGGGAGCCTCGTCAATACACACCGAGTACTTGGCCTGGTGCCCGCGCGCCGCATGTTTTCCTGAAAGATGGAAAGACTCCAATCTACGATCTTCTTGGAAAATGGTGGACACTATTGGTCTTTGCAGACAGCGAGGAAGAACCTCTCGGACAGGATATTTTGGCCGAAGCAGCATCTGCCGCCAACATGCCACTCCGAGTTGCCCGGCTCGTCGGTGAGACACATGCAGCCAAGCTGTACGAACGACGTCTTGTTCTCATTCGTCCAGACCATCATGTTGCTTGGAGGGCAGACAAGTTGAACAATAAGTCTGTTGCAAACGATGTGGTACAAACGGTTGCGGGGTGGAAATCAAACGGGCAGCAAAGGGAGAAGACAAACGGTGTCAATGAGGTCAACGAGGTCAACGGTACTGACAGCACCAATGGCACCATTCCTCGCAAGCCCAGGGAGTCATTTACCGGCACGACCACCATGCAAACACAGGTCAACGAGTTTAAGATGGAGAAGCAGGGGGCCTTTCAGAAGTAGACTGCTGTTGTATTTAGATTTACTCAGTTCGTAGTGTTATTGAATTTTAGACGACATTTATCTACTTCGTCTCAAACACCATCTTGTTGGTAATCTCCCCGATTCCTTCAACACGCACCGTCACGACATCGCCATCCTTCAACCATGCCGGTGGATTACGAAATGCCGCCACACCAGAAGGCGTCCCTGTCATGACGACTGTTCCATGACGCAGGGTGGTACCCCTCGAAAGGTGCTCCAGCACAGCTGCAATATCAAAGATCTGGTCGTCAATCAAGGTGGACTGCCGTTCTTCCCCGTTGACACGACACGTCATGCGCAGTTTCTTGGGGTCAGGCACAACTCGAGGTGATGCCAACACGGGACCAATTGGTGCAAACTTGTCAAAAGACTTTGCCGTGCCGTGTTGGCTATTGGATCGCGCAGGGGCCTGCCACCAGCGAGAAGAAACGTCGTTACCAGAGGCGTAGCCGAGGACAACAGACTCCAAGCCACTGACAGCCGGACTCCAGTCCTTGATGTCTTTTGCCAAAACAACACACAACTCCGCCTCGTAGTCCATCTCCAGACAAGCCTTGGGAATGGGAATATCCTCGTACGGTCCTGCCAGAGCATCCGGTGGTTTCGTGAAGATGGTCGGATACTCTCCGTACGCCATGTTGGCCTCGGCCGCGTGTTGTTTGTAGTTGAGCCCAACGCATTGAAAGATGGGCGTCTTCTCCAGCGGGCAGAGGACTTCATGGATCGTGCGGTGCTCGGTCGTCAAAGTGAAAGCTGGGCCCCACAGATCGGTTCCAGTGAAAATGGGCACCGTTCGGCCGACGAGATTTTCCTTCGTATGGCTTGTCGTCGATCCATCGAGGCTTCCAGCTTCGCCGTACCGGATGTCTCCGTTATCGTCCCGGAAGCGGACAAGGTAGTTGAAAGAGCGCATTGTGGTTCAGTAGCCTTTTGAGGTGTTGGTTTCTTTCTTTTTATCTCGATCAGGAATCGATATTGATAAGAGGAAGAGAAGTTTGAAATAAAAAAAATATCAACGAAAAATACAATAATAAACTCTGCTATTCCCCTTCGGATGCTCATGGCCTCGACATAGCTCCGAAGATGCTCCATGGCATACAGGGTGAACGAGCATCTTACCAAGAGGAGCATGACCAGGCCGGCTTCGGGTTCGGGCTTGGTTTGGTACTAACACCGGCCAGATTCCCCACACTCAACCTAGACGTCTAACACAACCTTTTATGACAACGACTAAAAGTGACACCGTAAAGCGATATCAATTGTTGCCGATGATTTCTTTAGATAAATATGATATTTGCATATATTGTTGTATCCAGATACTAGCTGATTTAAAAATAGACGGTCTCAAGAACTTGGATGCAGGGGGCTCAACAGCTCCGATTGCGGTGTATTTATCAAAGACCAACAATCTGTCGACCGCCTATTCCTCTATGAATTACATTTGCTCTCTGCTTTCATTTCTCCTCAACTCTTTTTTACAACGATTGATTACCAGCCAGTTCTGTTCATGAAACAAGAGCTATCGTTTCTGCACTTTCCCTGCAGACATACCAGCAATTTTACCCAATAGACCGCCGTTTGGCCGGCCAAGTCAGGGTCTGGATCCACATCTGTCAACAACAGTACGGCGTCTCGTAGATATCGTCTTGCCGCCGAGCTATCTCCTTGTCGTGGATCGTCTTTCGGGGTCAACTGCAACAACGATCGCCGACACAATGATAGCGTCTACGGCAAATGCCCTGGCAAGACGTGAGGCAAGCGGCAAGCGGAAGGGCAGACAAACCAGTTTCTTAATGGGCGATATCTTTGCCGAAATACACGATCTTGCAGGACTGCGCATTATTGTGGAGCTTCCTGGCGACCTCAAGAGCGCGGCCTATCGTCAGGCTTGGCCAACCACATTCGGGCATCGTTAAAGAAGACAGAGCACCAGACTTATTTCCGGGCTCATCTGGCTCTAGATCTGCTCCCCACACAGAGGTACCCTCGGACTGAGCGTGGTATTGTTAACCTACTAGAATGTGTACCTCATGTATGTTCTGATGCCTATGAGTCGATTCTGGAAGGTGTCCAAAACAAGGACATGACCCGTTGTGTCTTTGGCCTTCTCTTGGCCGCCGAACGTCAACTGACAGTGGCCGAGATAAATATGGCTGTTCAAATAATTTTGGCCAAAAGAACTGGTCAGATTGTTCAACACACGGAGTCCCTCGACCCAGAGTCGATGGCTGATTTGAAATTACTCTACGCGACTGCTGTGGTCTATTCGTCACTATACGTGATGATCGTGTATATTTTCTTGATCCGGCGGCTCGGACGTTTCTCTTGAGGGATGACAGCCCATGCTCGCCCGACTCTTTGTCGATGTTGCCATGGTATCAGTCCTTCACTATGGAAGAGGCACATGGTATGGCTGCGCAAGCATGTGCAGGCTTTGTCGAGAAATACTCCTCGAGTTGCGATCCAGATGACTTTTTGACTATGCTCTGACATTTGGCAGGGTGCATGAGCGGGACGCCACTGTTTTGACAGCAAGTAGTGTTTCGAAGACCGCTTTGGTGGTGCCACATCGAAAAGAGTATCAGAAAGCTCTCCTCCTGGGAAAGCGAAAGAGAAAAGCGGAATGGAAGTTGGACTAGGAGATAATTAACAGACAGTGAACAATGTAAGGCAGTCTGTGGATTGCTATAGATTGATGATCATTGATTTGCGAATTGCGATGTTATATTTATTTTTTATTTTCCTTGTCCGTGATTCGATTTTTGTTTACGTTACTGTCTTTTAGAAAATTGTTTTGTATATAACTAACGCAATTAATAACAAAGATAACGTGTTGACTCGGAGACAGCTTAGCTTAAGCCGATAATTTGTATTGAAGTACATTTACATGAAAGTATTTGTGTCATTCATGTTAATAAAATGTACTTTAGGCAACCGCGGCCATTGGAATAGCACCAAATTAACGTTCTTGACCACGACGCCGGGCTCGGGTTCGGGCTCGGGTAGTGACAAGCGCCAACACCAAGACCACCCCCAGATTTCCCCGCAGTCAACCAACACAAACTAAATAGAACCCCGGACGCTACCTTAGGGGACGGGCATGCACAGGAGGCGTTTTCCGTTAATTTGATTCGATGTGGTGATCTGGCTTGGTTTTCTACGAATCAAGATCTCTCCATTTGACAGTGACGGGTCGTTTTCCGGGCTTGTCTGAATATCGGAGAACGATTGATGTTGATATATATCAAGTGTGGGCCCTCAACTATCAGTTTAGTTTTATCTTGAGCTTCTCTAATGCAGCATCTTTACCTCTTCTAACTCTGTTTTGCCTGTTTCTGTTTTGTGCCCTTTTATTGAGACATTTCTACAGCAACAGTATTTTTGTTAGCCTGTGTACCCGCAGCAATGGGCCTCCTCGATACAGCCACCCTTGTCTACCTTGCCGTGGCCGGATTCCTGGTCTTGCTCATGGCCCGGCTGGCCCAGATTGGCCGTCGACCAAGTGACTTGCCACCCGGACCACCGACACTTCCTCTGCTGGGCAACTTGCACCTGATGCCCACCAAAGATCCCCATTTGCAGTTCCAAAAGTGGGCACAAGAGTATGGCCCCGTCTACTCACTGATGCTTGGTGCTAAGACGATGGTCGTACTATCATCAGACGTGGCCGTCAAAGAAGTCTTGGATAGAAGAAGCGGCATTTACTCGGACCGCCCTGACATGTTCATCGGGCAGACGGTTGCTAGCGGTGGCTTGAGATTAGTGGTTATGCGCTATGGAGACAACTGGCGCATGATACACAAGATGGTGCACAACATTCTGAACATCAAGGCGGCCACGACGTATGTGCCTTACCAAGACTTGGAGAACAAGATTCTGTTGGAGGCGCTGCTGGACGAGCCCAAGGATTTGCTGCTGCACATCCGCCGCTTCACCTATTCGCTGTCAACACAGATGATCTTTGGATATCGATGTGTCAGCAACCGGGACCCGAACCTGCTACAGCTCTTCCACGTACGTTTTGTATCCTCTCTTCGCTCGCCTTTGCCCTTTGCTGACATTGATTTTGTCTAGTGCTTTGATAAATGGGGCCAAGTCGCGGGCAGTGCCTCTGCTCAAATTGCCGATCTTTATCCCATTCTCCAAAAGCTTCCGTCGTGGATCGCGCCCAACGTCAGTCATGCCCGAAAACTCCATGTCGTTGAGCGTGACCTTTACGTTCGCCACTGGATGCGGGCCAAACGGGCACTAGACGACGGCACAGGTCTTCCTTGCTTCTGCAACGACATCTACCGTGCCCAGACGGAAGAAAAGTTCACGGACGCTGCCGCTGGGTACATCAGTGGCTCTCTTCTCGAAGCCGGTTCTGACACGACAGCATCAACGCTGTACGGCTTCATCCTGGCCCTTCTGTTGTGGCCCGACGTGCAGACGAAATTGCAGGCTGAAATTGATGCCGTTGTCGGCCCCGATCGGTTGCCGGACATTTCCGACTTTGACAGTGGAAAACTGCCGTATGTCCGCTGCTGCATCAAAGAGAGTCTGCGGTGGATGCCGACTGTTGTGTTGGGTGTTCCGCACGCGGCCACGCGCGACGATGTCTACCAGGGCTGGCGCATCCCTCAGGGTGCTACCGTCATAAACAATGTCTGGTCCATACACATGGACGAGAAGCGCACACCACACCCGCGCATCTTTGACCCGGACCGGTTTGCTGGTGACAAGACGTCGCTGTACCAGTCGGCCATCGGTGACACCACAAAGCGTGACAATTTTGTGTTTGGCGCCGGCCGACGGCTCTGTCAGGGCATCCACATTGCGGAGCGGTCGTTGTTTCTGGGGATTGCACGCTTTTCATGGGCCTTCACGTTTACCAAGACACCAGGCGCAGTGTACAACCCCGAGAAACTGGTCGGGAGCATCACTGTTCAGCCGGAAGAGTTTCCCTGTGTTGTGACACCGCGAAGCGCAGCCAAAGCGGAGATGATCCGACAGGCGGCGGCCCAAGACCGCACACAGCTCGATCCTAAGACGGGTCAATGGCGGACCGTGCCTGCAGGGATGGCCTTTAGCACGTGGATGCCGGATGAGAAAGAGGCAGGGAAGACTTGAGGGAGGCGGTGCGTAGATGTCAAGAGGCGTGGCGATGTGGCGTAATTCTCGAAGTGAGAATTGTGACCACGGTGAATCATGCAGACTATGCCGAGGATTGTGATCTTGAATGTACTAAGAAGAATAAAAGTCTCCGAACCTGTTATATAATGTTTCCTCATCCTTTTATGCTCCTACGAAATACACGCTTCTTCTCAGAGGCTGCTTTGTCAGAGTGCTTGTCAGAATGTTTATCAGGAAGGTTTCATTGTCAAGCAATAAAGTTACGTTGTGATCCTATCAATATGTAAAAACAGGTGAAAAGAAAGAACCCCATGTACGCTGAGCTTACTTCTTGCGGAGTTAGCCGTCGACTCGGCGGACGAGTTGGGTTGTAGAGCAACTCTGAGCGAACAGGATCACATCGTGGAGACAGATCGTGGCTTTGGAATCATCGCGTGTGGTTTGTATGTGGATTCTGTCAGGTTTGACGCCGTTTGGATCCTCTGGGGTCTTTTTGGCTTCCTTTGTATGCTGCCCGTTACAGGGCTGACGGGTTAGTGCTGACAGCCGATCCACAGTGCATTGCCCGACTGCCTTGTATGTCCAGATCCTCATTTTCTGTCTGTCCATCAATGCAGGCATGGGGTGAATGAGAAAGATTGATCTCACACGTCGTAAATGGGCTGCCAAGAGGGAGCGGCGGGGCTGTCGTTGTATGACAGCAGCTCCGCGTATTGATTCCGCGTGTTGATTCCGCGTGTTGCTCTCATATTCATCGGGAAGGTGCGATTGTACGGGTATATCTTTGTCGCGGGCTGCCACTTCCGTTCGTTCTCGCCGTTGCCCTTTCCTGTTTGTAGACAGAATCGTGAAGTCTGCATCGCGCCTTCCTAAAACCACTTCAACCGATAACAATCTCCACCATGGCGCCAGGCACTCCTTCCACCGCGACCAAGCTTCGCGACTACCTTCAACAATACCCCACCGTCAAATTTTACACTCCTGACTCGCCCGACTTTGCCTCTACCAAAATCTGCTGCATTCTCAAGCCCGACATCCAGCCCTTTGCCATTGCCCAGCCCCAGTCCGCCGCCGACGTGCAGGCGTTGATCGAGTTTGTCGTCGAGAACGATGTCGACTTTGTCGTCCGCGCCGGTGGCCACGACACTGCGGGCCGTTCGCAAGTCCATGGCGCTTTGACGATTGACCTTCGCGATTTGAACACTGTCGTTGTCGACGAGGCCTCAAAGACAGTCAAGATTGGCGGCGGCGCTCTTCACCGCGATGTCTCGAAAGAGCTCGAAAAGTTTGGCCTCGTCACGCCCGTTGGCTCGATTGGTAGCGTCGGGTACACTGGTTGGGCCACTCTCGGTGGCTATGGCCCCTTTTCGACCAAGCACGGACCCGGTGTCGACCAGATCCTGAGCGTCAAGCTGGTCAACCCGGCCGGCCAGCTGGTCGAACTCAAGGGTGACGATGAGCTCCTGACGGGCCTGCGCGGTGGCGGTGGCATCTTTGGCGTGATTGTCGAGACGACCGTCAAGGCCTACCCGCTCAAGGAGATTGTGGCTGGTCTCGTTGTGTCTGACCCCAGCGACCTCGAGGGTGCCTGGACAGCATTCTCGGCCGCGTACCAGGGCTGGCGCGAGTCCGGGGAGCTTCCGGCCGAGCTTTACGTGCAGCCGTTCGGTGTTCCATTCCCCGGTGCGGGCCAAGTCTTTGCTCTCGGTCTGACATGGACTGGCGAAGACCACGAGGCCGCCAACAAGTGGGTTGACAAGGTCGCTGCCTCGCTTGGCAAGCCTGCTATCGTCAAGCAAGCCGCACCCACATCCGTCTATGCCTACGCCGAACAGAACGAGAAGATGCTGACCTACGGTGTCTATGGCCGGGTGTTCCCGCTTAACTTTAAGAAGTACACGCCTGCCATGGCCGCCGTCTTCGCCAAGTACAATGCCATCCTGCCGACACCCGAGTGCGGTATCTCGATTCATGCGCTGCGTGCCCCGCCTGCCAACGAGGCCTCCGTCTTTGGCGCCCGCGAGGACCATGCCATGTTGGAGATGATTGCCCTCGCAAAAGATCCGGCAAACGAAGCAGCTGCAGCCGAGTGGGCTCAGGCCTGCATTCGGGACCTGCGTGCCGCCGACCCGGACAACATTTTGGAGAGTTCGTATGTATCTCTGGGCAGCGATGCCGACTCGGACTACCGGAAGATTTACGGCAGCCAGTATGATCGGTTGGTGGAGCTCAAGAGCAAATACGACTCGAAGAACGTTTTCAAGTTCGCCGTGCCTAAGGTTGTGCCGAAGTGAGCGCTGGCATAGAATATAACGATATGAGTGTGCATTTGGATTTTCACATTTGATTTTGGATATAACGAAAAAATAGAACATTCTTTGAACAGACTTTTCATGCTTAAAAATCAAGATCCCGAGACCATGGGCCATCAAGAAATAAGGCCCGACAAGGCCAACACCGTCCAGCATTGTTTGGACAATCTGACCCTCAAATTCACCTTCAATTGACCACTCGCTAACATGCGTTCCTGACTAAGTGCGATGCCGTCCCACTGAATTTTGCCTCGCTTTATTCCCGGGTTTTGTCAGCAACTCGAGCTGTCGTCACCACTTTTGGTGTTGTTGGAAACTGTTTGGCGCTGTCTGGGCCAATCTATTGGCTGCATTTATAACCCCCGACGTCAGTTAATCGACGTCGAACTTGATCAATCTCGTTTTCTCAATCATCATTCGTCTTATCAGACTCTCACCTCATCATCAATCACCAATTCGAATCTCACATATTTCACACTCAATTCACTCACATTACCCTCACTCCTTCGCTGCGCCCAGTCGTTCGACTCTAACCCTGCTATGGCTACCCCCACTGCCTACGCCATTCTTTGGCCGACCAAGTTCCTCCCTGGCACCACCGACAACTACGTCTCCAACGAGGTCATCGCTGCCGGCCTCACCGCCAACCAGGTCTGGCCTTTCTTGGCCGACACAGCTCACTGGGAGAAGTACTATGACAACATTGGCCAAATTACGCCGCCCGCGTCGGGCTCTCTCCTGACGCCCGAGGCCGTTGGCAGCCGTTTCCGTTTCGCCACCTTCGGGTTTCCCCCGCTCGACATTGAGCTCGCCGAGTGTGTCCCTCCTACTGCCACTACGCCCGGTCGTCTCGCATGGCGCGCCTGGCAGGATGGCGATGCCGACTCGGCTCTTGAAGTCTACCACGCCTGGGTTGTCGAGAACACACCGTGGTCGTCCGAGGGCAAGCCCTTTGCCCGCATCCTGACACAGGAGTCGCAGATTGGCAAGCCGGCCGCTCAGCTCGCTGAGGCCCAGCCGAACCCAATGCTCAACGGCCACCAGAGCTGGCTCGACGGTCTCGTCAAGTACGCCAAGTCGAAGAATTAGACACGGGTGGCGGACGAAAATAAAATAGTTGATATTCAAAACACTATTCGTATAAAGGTAAACAAAGAAATAAAATATGTGCACATCAATCAACTTCCACCACAATCACTCAGCTCATCCCCGTCCACTCGATCGCTCCCCTCGCCTCGCTCGTAAAGTGCACTCGTGTCGTGTCTACGTGCTCAGCGTGTACTTGCTGTTGCCGCCCGCATTGCCCCAGCCCTCCGTCGCCAGCACCTGGTAGTCCATGGTGCCCAGCTTCAGGCCCAGCGCCGCCCACGCGTCAAAGTGCGTCTTGGTCGTAATGGTGCCGCTGCCAGGGCGCGAGTCGCGGCGCTGCGAAATGTACTGCGTAAACGTTGTCGTGCCGGCAATCGAGGGCTGGTTGACCTGCGTGTGCTTCCAAATGTCGTAGACAGAGCCGTCGCTCTCGACGGTGCCGACCTTGGTGCCCTGGGCAGAGCCCTTGCCGTCGGATGCGTACTCAGTGATGTAGTACTCAACGAGCGGGTTGCGCGACCAGCCGTAGACGGAGACGAGGACAGTGCCGCCAGAGCGGGTGGTGGAGCCGTCGAAAGTAATGTTCCTAGGTTGTTAGTGATGAGTCCAAAACGAATGAAGCGGAAAGAGAGAATTACCGGGTGGTGCCAGTCTTCCAGCCCTTGCCGACGACGAAATCACCGGCACCAGAAAAGGTCACCGAGTAGCCGTTGCTACCAGGGTTGAAGTTAACGTTGCCGCCGGTCTTGTAGTTCTGGTTGTAGTCCTGGCGGGCCTCCAGAGCCGACTCGGCAGGGCCAATGACAAAATCGGGCGCGTCGGCCTCGGCGTTGGGGGCCGGTGCGGCAAAGACAGCCGAGAAGGCCGTGGTGGCGAGAGCCAAGTATGTGAGGGCGACCATTGTGGAAGATGTGGTGACAGATAATTGACAGACTATAGGACACTGAGGAGAGGGGGACAAGAAACGACAAGAACGACAAGACAATGCGCCAAGGAGCGCCACTCGGCACTTTATATAGTTTCCCCATGTTTTTCTGTAGTTTCTCCTTCTTTTCCCCTTCTCTAGTTCTTGGAAAAGTCTTGTTTTCTGGTTGGCTGTCTTCCGTCTTGGATGATTTCCATTCCTGTCTTTGCCCCGTGTAAGTGATTGTTTTCCGGCTAAATGTACCTCCCACGGATGCCATAGTTTTGCACGCATTCCATATTTGCTTCGCATATTATTTTATGGGGTATACATTTACTCCAGATTGACACGGCACTCCCACATCCTTGCACACCACTTCCGTACTTTGGATAAACCGATCAGAGGAGACCAGTCTCCATAACGCGGGGAGCCGAGCGCCTCTTTCTGCATACTTTCCTTCTATTTGTTCCACCACGAGTTCATATAATCGGCTCTTGTCGTGCCATTGTATTTCCACAAACGTGTGAGAAACTAGGAATATAGGACTACATCCGGCAAGCCGATTGTTCCTAAGGTACACGTCTTTTTGTAATTTTGTGCATATCGTGATCCACCAATATATACACGAAATTCTGTGCACTGAAATTTGACATCAATCTTCTCAACCGTGCCGTAACACATTGACATTGTCTTTCATTCCTTTCCGCTTACTTCTCCATTCCTGTTTGGGAAAAGATCTATCTGGCCACACCTCAGTTGATTTTGAATGAACTACGGCCGTCTGTCCCGATCAGCCAGGCACCAATACACATGTGGTGGATCATGGACTTCCCACGCACTCGATGTATTTTATCCTGGTGGGTATCTTACAATATCCATACTCCCATTGAACATTTGCATGTATACTTATATTCTGGCATGTATTTGCAGGTTCTTCTGTCCGCAGATGTTACCATGGCATCACAGGTTACAACTGTACCACAGTTACCGGTCTTGGCGACCGAAGTTCCGGGACACTGTAACTACCTGCGATTTGCAAAGCTGTTCCTTGCTACATTGGCAAACAAGTTTTCTGTACCCTAGATGATCTTTGAGCGTGCTCTTAACTCATGTTACAGTGAAGTTGCTTCATCAGCAGCGCTACAATCAAAACGCAGACTTCGTATAGCCCGTTGTCCCTAGAAAGTCACAATCGACAATCATTACAGCGTGAAGTGACGTGTTTAAAAAAAGATGACTTGTCTCTTATGATACAACTGTGCGTGATGTTAAGAATTAGTATCAAATTATACTGCTGAGGTGCGTGCTGCTTAGAAGATCGTCGCTAGCGTCGTCGAGCTCGACCTACACGTCTGCCCGTTCTACTCCAGTCCGTAATTGACATGTTGATCTCCGTCGTATCGTCTATATTCAGAGATATGTTCAGGTGAGGTGTTGCCGTTACTTCACTCCTTGGCGCCCTGGTCCGTCACGTTGCGCCACACTTTACCTTGTGCCCGCTCGACGCCAAACACGGTGCCAACACGTTTCCGTTTATCGTCACGTTCACTACGGAGTACTCATAACGACGATGCATCTCACGCTAAACTTTCTTTTGACAGCGGGTCTTTCCGGGCGTTCTCCACAGTTCCGGAGGGACGACACAGAGGCACGGTCCACTTTGTTGTCCATTTTGTGTTTTGTGTTTTAATGTTTTTAAAATTCGGCCTTAATATTTCATCTTGTTGTCGTGGCTGTCTCTGCTGGGCATCATTGGAAAATAGTCGGCATCGACGTAATAACGTAGGATGTCGCTCAACGCGGTCCGCCGGTTTCCCAAGGGGAGGAGAGTATTGAAAACATGCCGCCCCTCTGTTTTCCGTCCCATTCGCTTCTCTCACACCACAGCATCCCCTCTCCCTGCCGCCACGTTCTTCAACAATACTGGCAAATACAACCCGACATTCCGGGTCCGGCCAGAGCAGTTCCCGATCCTCTGCTCGCCGCTGTACGACAAGCACGAGTACGGCTGGGACTGGGATCATATTCAGGCCATGCAGGAGGAGATTGATGCTTTGCACGGCATTATCCTAAATGACGGTGTGCCGGCGTTGCGGGAGATGCTCCGCCTTGTAGGGCCCGAGCTGCTGTACTGGAACCAGGGCTACCATCAACTCAGCCCAACAATGATTTCTGCTGCCGAGATGGGTCGTGTGCGGATTCTCGAGCCGCTCCTCGACTACCACGACATTCTGACGCCCGTACAGTATGATGCGGTGAGGGACGCATATGAAAGGGTCGAGCGGAGGGCAGGTAGTGATATTGTGCTCATCTGGGGCACGCCCTTGACCACGGTCTGCATATGTGCACACGCCGACGTCGTGCGGCTGCGTCTGAAGCGCATGCCCGAGGTAGGCATTAACTCGTGCTACAAGTTCGGGTACACACCGCTGTAGGTCGTTGCCCGACATTCGCAGCGGACATCATCTGTGGATATGAATGAGTGCGGAAAATTCGAAACTTATGAGAAACAGGAAAACCACAGAGTTCATGCGCCGTATAGCTATTGTGCGGATCTTGCTCGCCCACGGCGCCAACATGCAGGTTCCGAACAAGAGCTTTGAGCGTGTAGGACAGACTGTGCAGGCGCGTTTGACGCGAGTATAGAGCATGGCGAACGCGAGGGCAATCTGCGGCCGCTGGTTTACCGCCCGGGCGGCATCGGCAACGCACTGATCCAGGCTCTTGCAAGACCAGAAGGCGGTGACGTGCGACTGCACGCATGCTGATTGACGAGGTGGGCATCGACATCCACAAGGGCTACTTTTTTGCCACGGCCGCTTTTGACGGTAGAGGCTGCAACGGCGTGGCAGATGACGTCGACGACGAAATCGTGAAACTGGATATGGATGCAGAGTATAAAAAATACAAAGCCATGTATGAAGTGGACCCCGTGGCTGTGCCTGCTGCCAACAAAGCCGCCATCAACGCCGCAGCAGCAACAGAGAGACTCCTCAAGGGACCCGGACAAGGCCCCGATACTTACTTAACGCCGTTGGCGGCCGCTGCTCTCTTCCGCAATGCTGCAGGCGTGGCAGCGCTGCTCCAGACTCCGGATACAGATTTCTATCAAGATCTTGTCTCGCCGTCGATCCCAGAAACCATGCTCAATGCCAAAAACGGCGTCGACGGCAATGACGGCAATGACGGCGCGGACGCCACAACCACGGCTGTTTTGGCAGAGACGACTGCTATGCGGCCGCTGCACGCAGTCATCATCGGCCGGTGGTACGAGGTCTTGCGCGCGCCCTTTTTCCGCGAGCCCGAACTGTACCGGGACGGTATTCTGTACAGGGAGGCCGGCGCAACCAACGATAGAGCGGCTGTCCGGAAACGAGACGGGCTGCCTGACGAGCTGCTCGAGAAGCAACTCGATATCCAAACGGACAAGGAGATTGCAGACGAAGACACCCTGCATCCATGGGCCAGGGCTGCTCGTCAAACTGAAGGTGCACAAAAGGCATATCTTGATGATTGTGTGGCCATCGTGCAACTTCTAACCGCCGACCGGGCTGTTTGCGCCGCAACCATTAATGCCACACACCCGCACAACGGCCTGCTCTACACACCGCTGCAGCTGGGCGTACGCTTTTATCGCCTGTATACGCTGCGTATGCTGCTTGACGCAGGCGCTGTTGCCATTGACACGAGCATCGGCGCCGCCGGCATGACACTCTTGCAGCGGGACTTACTCGGGCCTGATACGGATGATGTCGAAAGGCTTGCACGAATCCACGAGGTGGACGCGAACGGAAACACAGCCCTGCATTGGGCCATGGGATACAACTTACCACATGCACAGGCAGCGCTGCTCGAGCTCGATGCACGTTCCAATGCACGCAACAATGCCGGCGAAGTCCCCAGGCAAGGCACACCGCCAACAACGACACGACTGGACAAGTACGCTCGGCATCTGGAGTAGTAAAAAAAAAGGATTTGAAGAAGGGCACAGAATTTACAAGTACAAAAGAAATAATATATTTGAGATCGTGTTGAAGTTTAGAAAAAAGAAGGAAAAGCAGCTATCATAGCCAGGGCAAGGCCACCCAAAATATACCCCCCCCCTTAAAGAAATAGAAGGAAAATAAAATCTAAGAATTATACCCAATATGTACAACACGAAACAGTAACAATAAGAGAAAAAGAAACGCACAAAAAAAGAAACTACCTAGTCAAATATAACACAAATCTTACATGACACCAATGGGCTTGCGACGGTCGACGTGGTGACGACGGACGGGACGGGCCGAGGCGCTGGCACTGGCCGATGAAACCGAGACCGACGACCGAGAGGCGGCCGAAGCTGAAGAGGCGCTCGCAGAGGACGCGGAGACGGAAGAAACCGAAGCAGAAGCAGAGGCAGAGGCAGCGCTGACAGAAGAGGCAGACACAGACGACGCACTGACGGAAGAAGCAGATTCCGAAGAGGCACTGACCGACGATGCGGAGGCAACCGAAGCGGAGGATCTGGAGAGAACGGAGGCCGACGACGCCGACGCAGAAGAGGCCGAAACCGACGAGGCACTGACAGAGGACGCCGAGACGGAGGAAGCAGACACTGCAGACTCGGACGAAGCAGAGGCTGATGAGGCGGAGACAGACGAGGCAGACACCGACGAGGCCGACACCGACGAGGCAGAAGCAACAGAAGCAGACGAGATGCTGGCGGCCGACGATGCAGGGAGAGAAGCCGAGCTCTTAGGCGCAGCCGACGAGGAAGCAGACACATTGACCGAAGACGACTGGGAAGCCACCGATGCGGAGGATGCAGAGGAAGCAGAGGCAGCGGACGCACTAGATGCAGACACGGATGAAGCACTAGAGACGGACGACTCGCTGGCCGCGCTGGAACTCGAGGCGCTGGATATAGAGACCGACGACTTCGACTCCGAGGAGGCGGCGGATGCAGACGAAGCCGACGATGCAGACACAGAGGAAGCTGACATAGAGGACACTGAGAAAACGGAGACTGACGATGCGGACACTGACGACGCAGAAACGGCAGACTCGGAAGAAGCAGACACAGACGAGGCTGAAACCGATGAGGCCGAGACCGAGGATGCCGATGCTGCAGAAGCGGAAGAAGCTGATGAAGCAGATGCCACCGATGCCGACGATTCCGACGAGGCTGAAGAGGCACTTGTGACACTCGAGGCAGACACGGAAGAAGCAGACACAGAAGAGCTTGAAGCCGATGCTGAGCTCGAGGACGATGCTGAGACGCTTGATGCCGAGCTGCTCGAGGCAACGGAGGAAGATGACGCCGATGATGCGGAGACGGAAGAAGCAGACGAAGCCGACACAGACGAGCTAGAAAGAGCGACTGAGCTGGAGCTGGAAGCAGAAACAGAGCTGCTAGAGATCACAGACGAAGAGGAAGCAGACGAGCTAGATACGGACGAAGCACTGCTGGCCGAAGAGGCACTGCTGCTAGCAGAGGAAAACGAAGCCGACGACACCGACGACGAGCTCACGACAGAAGATAAGGAGCTAGCAGATGATGCGCTCGAGGCTGACGAGCTAGAGGCCGAAAGGCTTGAAACAGAAGAGCTCGATTCCAAAGCCGAGGACGAGACACTAGCCGACGAGCTGGAAGCGATGGAGCTCGACGAGGAAGCAGAGGAGCTGCTGACAATGGAAGAGCTGCTCGAATCTGATGCACTGCTAGAGGCACTGCTCGAAGCGCTGCTAGAAGCATAATCAGAAGCGCTGCTGACGACCGACGAGCTAGATGCTGAAGCGCTAGAAGCCGAGCTGCTGGAAGCGGAGCTACTGCCCACCGACGAGCTGCTTGACGCTGAAGAAGCGGAAGAAACAGACGATGAAGCAGACGAGCTGGCCGAGCTGGAGGCAGAAGAGCTGCTGGCCACGGAGGAGCTACTCGACGCCGACGAGGACGAGGCACTTGCAGACGAGCTGGCAGAGCTGGCAGAGCTGGCAGATGAGCTTGATGCGGAAGCACTGGAAGCACTGGAAGCGGACAAGCTAGAGGCTGAAGCACTCAAGCTTGATATACTGGAAGCAGACGAGCTGGCGGAAGAAGAACTGCCGACAGAGGAGCTGGACACGCTGGCTGAGGAGCTGGCCGATGAGGTAGAGGCGACGGAGCTGCTTGAGGCTGAGGCTGAAGAGGAAGCACCGGCCGAAGACGATGAGCTGCCAATAGAAGAGCTCGAGGCAGACGATGATGCAACGGAGGAGGAGCTCGAAGCCGATACGCCGGAGGCAGAGGAGCTGCTGGCAGACGACGAGCTACCGATAGAAGACGAGCTCGATGCGGATGAAGCACTGCTTGCAGAGGAGCTAGAGGCTGAAGAGCTGCTATCTACCGACGAACTGCTCGACGCTGAGGCAGACGAGCTGGAAGCAGAGGAGGACGATACAGACGAGGAAACACCGGCAGAGGACGAGCTAGGGCCAATGGAGCTCGATGACGAAGCTGCGGAAGACGAAGAAGCAGACGACGAGGCAGACTGGCTCGATGAAGCAGACGAAGAACCGCTCACAGATGACGAGCTAACTGCAGACGAGGAAGAAGCTGAAGCAGAGCTGGATACGCTGGAAGCACTGGAAGCACTCGAACTACCGGCCGACGACGAGGACGCCGAGAAAGACGACTGTGACGAGGTCAACGCGGAAGACGAAGCAATGCTTGAGGAGGCACTGCTCGATGCACTGCTCGAAGCACTAACGGATGAGGCGCTGCTAGAAGAGATAGAGCTGGCCGAGGAAGCACTGCTTGATGCAGACGAGGAAGCCGACACCGAAGACGAGCTTACAGAGGCAGACGAGCTACCAATGGAGGAGCTAGACGACGCCGACGAGGCAGACGAGGCCGAAGACGAACTGGATGCCACCGAGGAAGATAAACCAGACGAGGCCGAGACCGAGCTAGCCGAGCTAGCCGATGAAGCGGAAGAAGCGGACGAAGAAGAACCGCTCACAGACGAGCTGGAGGCGACAGACTGCGACGAGGATGCAGAGGATGCAGAGGATGCAGAGGATGCAGACGAGGCAGAGGATGCAGACGAGGCAGACGAGGCAGACGAGGCAGACGAGGCAGACGAGGCAGACGAGGCAGACGAGGCAGACGAGGCCGAGCTGGCGGATGACGCCGACGAAGCAGAGGAAGAGACGCTGCTGGCCGACGAGCTAGGTGCCGCAGATGAGGAAGCAGACGACGAAGCAGAAGACTGCGATGACGATGTACTCGAGGCACTCGAGGCGCTTGAGGCGCTGACCGAGCTCGATGCAGAGGATGACGCGGAGGCCGAAGACACGGAAGCGCTCGAGCGACCGCTTCTGGCACTGCTGGCACTCGAAGCAGATGAAGAGCCAGAAGAAAAGGCCGATGAGGATGCAGACAAGCTCACACTCGCACTAGACGAAGCGCTGGAGCTCGACACCACGGAAGAGGAAGCAGATGAGGCAGATGAGGCCGAAGATGCACTGCCAGACTGAGAGCTGGCCGACGAGCTGGCCGGCGAGCTGGCAGACGAGCTGGCAGAAGATGCGGAGCTAGCAGAGCTAGCTGATGATGCCGAGCTGGCTGACGAAGCCGAAGAAGCAGATGATACAGACGAGACTGCCGAGGAGCCGACGCTGTTCGATGATGCGGAGCCGACGCTGGACGCAGAGGGGCTTGAGGCCGATGCGGACACGGAAAACGAGCCGGAGGCCGAGGACGAAGCGGCCGAGCTCGACGAGCCGGACGACGCCGAGGCGCTCGACGAAGAGACACTAGCGGAAGATGAGCTCACCGACGCCGACGATGAGGAGGCGGAGCTCACGACTGAAGAGCTAGAGGCTGAAGAGGCCGAAGAGACAGATGACGCAGACGACGAGCTGGATGCCGATGAATCCGAAGAAGAGCTGGCAGGTATGGACACCGAGGAGCTCGAAGCCGCAGAGCTAGAGCCGGACGAGGCGGACGAGGCGGACGAGGCTGATGAGGCTGATGAGGAGCCAGATGATGCACTCGACGCACTCGATGCACTGGAACTACTTGACGCAGACGACGAGGAGATAACGAAAGAGGAGCTACCAGACGACACCGACGAAGAAACTGCAGAGGACGGTCCAGAAGAGACCGAAGGTGCGGAAGAAACGGAGGAAGCTGACGATGAGCCACCGACAGAAGAGCTAGACACCGAGGAAGCGGTGGCACCAGCAGATGCGGCAGCCGAGGCCGAGGAGGATTCAGACGATGCAGACGAGGCCGATGCCACGGACGATGCAGAGCTCGACGACACAGAGGCAGAGCTGGAGGCAACGGACGAGCTCGACACACCAGACGAGGAGCCGCTACTTGAAGGCACAGACGACGAACCAGAGGAGACTGAAGCCGAAGAGGAAGAGGCCAAAGATGCCGAAGAAGCACTCGATGCAGACGATGAAGAACCTGCAGAGACAGAGGCAGAAACGGAGGCAGAAACGGAGGCAGAGCTAGAGACAGGGCTGGCAACAGACGACGCGGATGACACCGACGATCCAGAAGAAGCAGAAGAGGCAGACGACGCCGATCCCGAGCTCGAAACGACTGACGACGAGCTAACTGATGCGGACGAAGACGAGCCAGCAGACACGGAAGACGACGATCCGCTCGACGCAGAAGATGCGGAGCTCTGACTCTGGCTGGAGGCACTGGAGGCAGACGACGAGCCAGATGAGGCCGAGGCCGAGCTAGAGGGAATAGATGCCGAAGAGCCAGATGACACCGACGAAGAAACGGGCGAAGAGCCAGAACCGTTCGAGGCAGACGAAGAGGCAGATGCAGATGATGCAGATGATGCAGATGATGCAGATGATGCAGATGACACAGATGAGGCCGATGAGCCCGAGACGCTAGAAGCAGACGACGATCCAGCAGAGGCGGACGAGGCGGACGACGCTGATGGGCCTGAAGAAGCTGCCGAGATTGAAGAGGCGGACGATACTGACGAGCCAGAAGAAGCCACCGACGAAGCAGAGCCAGAGCTCGATACTGCAAGCGACGACGAGCCAGACACGGCCGAGCCAACAGATGCCACAGAAGATTGCGAGACGGACGACTTGGAGGCAGATGAGGCAGACGAGCCCGATGACAGAGAGGTTCCACCAGCACCGGCACCATCGGCGCCAGAGACAGACGATGATGAGGCAGAAGACGCCGCGGACGATGCCGGCAGAGAAGACGACAGAGAAGCCGAGGCGGATGGAGGAATCACGGACGAGTGAATAGAAAAGGATACAGCCGACGAAGAGTGGTTGGCGTACGGTGGGCTGAAGCGAGATGACGCCGGCTTGGAGCTGGAGGGCAACACGTAGGTGGTGGAGAAGGAAGACGAACTCGGAGAGAACACAGATGACGACGAGACGGGGGAAACTGAGCTGCTGGGCGAAACGATTGACGAAACAATGGACGAAAGAGGGGATGAGGCCGAGACGGACAAGCTAGAAGACAGGGAAGTGCCGCCCGCACCAGCGCCATCGGCACCAGACACGGATGAAGACGGGGAAGGAGCAATGGACGAGCCGGAGGGTGTAGATGAAACCGAGACAGAAGGAGCGGACGACGAGCCCGACGACAGTGACTCGGCAATAGGCGACGAGGTGGACGATGGCGGCGGCTTGGGCTTGCAGGGCGAGGCAACGGCGACGTCTGAGGCCCAGGCCAAGGCCAGGACGAGAAGACAGGAGATCTTCATCGTGATCGGAGAGGGCCTTCGAAATGGTCTTTGTTGTGTTGTGTTTGTTGTTGTTGTTGATGATCAATATAAACGAGTGACTGGCAAACAAATGAGGATGCAGAATAATCAATATAAAATATAAAATATAAAACCAGGTTGCCGTACAAAAGAGTGTGTCCTCCAAACAAGAGTATGCCGATGGATAATCAAAACGAACAAACGGAAAAGAAGAAGAAGGAAAATGAGATGCGCAAGAGGGCGAATTTTTGTCTTCTCCCATCTATTTGTATTGTACGGTCATCAGCATCGTCTCCCTCCGAGAATACCGATATCTACGGGGCATCTGCCTCGTATGGGGCCTCAGGGCACATCAGCCATCCCAAGCATAGCATATGGGGCATCCCACCCAATCTTCACCTCGCTTCTTCACCTATTCTTCCGTGTTAGTATTGCGGTCCTCTTTCGATCCCTTTCTCCAGCAGAAAGGGCTGTCGTTTGCGTATTAGTCCCGACGATATGGAGAACCAAGTATGAAGTATGCACGACGAGAAACGTGCTCCATACAGTCGGATTGTGTGTTAGTGCGTCGTCAACATCGACCCTCTCTGCTTGTCCTCTCCTGATTTTCCCTGCCTCCTTTCTCCATTCTCCTCCTCTCGCATATAGTGTAGAAGCACGCAACAGGAGATTGAGGTTAGAATACAAGTTGTCGTTGACCAGACTAGACGAGAAAAGGGAGCCTTGGAGCCAGGGTGGGGCCATGTCTCTCGTTCCTCGTGTGCAACAGTAGTCGTGTCTTGCCCTTGGTCTTTACTTAGGCCTGTCTCCACATTCTTTGCTTTTTCCATGTACCCATAGTTGCTTTTGTAGTTGCTTCTGGTCTGTTGCTGTCCATGTCGGTCGTTATTGGTTGCTTTCCGTGGGTTGCCCCCATTTTGTCTCTCCTCTTCTCCGATGGCCCCTCTTTGCTGTCTTGGTTCAATTATTGCCATTGTTTTTCTTTTCTTTTTTTTGTTGCGTGTGATGTTGGTTGTCGGGTTTTCGTTGCTTCTTTTTCAGTGTCTCTCATAGTATTCTTGTTTTTTTCTGCACTTTTGCTTTCTTTTTACTTGCTCCTTCGTCACTTTTTCGGGGCCTGCCGAGAGTGGTTGTTTGTTAGCTAGCCCCTCTTCTTACTTATATTGCTTTGATTTATGGAGTCCTCTCGTCTGTTTTGTCCCTTTCTTTACTGCCTCCTTTCCGTCTTAACAGGAAATTCAGTGTAAGGGGTGTAAACAGTGCGCGACAGGCAAGGGAAGTCGAAAGGAAGGCAGGACACCGACAGAGTCGGCGAAATTACTTGTGTTTGTGTTTTTGCAGTGCTCGTTGTGGCAGGCTTTTTGTTACCTTCCCTCTGTAATTGTAGAAATACAACGCAAAGGGATAAATTTGACAGGAAACGTGCCATTTTGACGCTTGACGCTTGACATGGAATGAGGGTCTCCAGTTATCCTCGACGCTTGCCACGCTTAAGGGCTTTCAAGGGATTCTTTAGGGTCTCTAAGGCTCTTTCTATCGTAGTAAACTGAAAGACTCTCCAGCGAGTGAGACATGCCCAAGAAAGTAGTCACAGAGTAGTGAGTGGTAGTGAAGAGTAGTGAGAAAAGGGAGGCATGAGAAAGTGAAGAAAGAGGAGAAAAGGGGACAAAGGCCCAGAAAAACGTGTCGAACTTCGACGGTCTGGGAGCCCTAAGCTAGAGAGAGAAAAAGAACTGAAAATGTCTCAGAAAAACCGGCTGCCTGTCTTCGGAGAACAGTCCGTCGTCGCAGTCGTTGCCAACCGGGTGCTTCTTAGACTGATGAGCCGAAAGTAAGAGGCAACTATCGTGAGAAAGAAGAAAACACAAAAGAAATGAAGTGAGGTCAATGTGCAAGGTGCACCACCACCCACGGCCCGCTGGACACTGACCACCACTATGGAATAGAGCCCGTCAACCAGGCCGTGCAGACCGTGCCACCCGTGCTGTCCGTCGGACACTGGCCGCGCAGGACATAACTTACTCGGGCTTGCCGCCCTGGGGCTCTCGTCTCTTTTCGTCTCTTTTTAACTTTTCCCTCCCTTGCTTGACTTCTTCGGGTCTCGAGCATCGTCGACCCTCTTCAACAAACCAGCAAGCCAGTCTGGCCGGGCCTATGATCAGCCACACAGGGGCACAGAACAGAAGAGACTAGACCGACTAGAGGCTCCGCCCGCCCCCCATTCGACCCGCTTGCTCCGTCCCGAAGCGGATGGTCCGGGTTGTGGCGTGGTGAAAGCGTGTCGGTAGCAGGGTGGTAGGGCTTATTTCAGAGTGAAGCCAGGGACCAAGTCCCTCTTTGGTCTCTCTCCTTTCTCTCTCCTTCCTCCTCCTGCCCCATTCTACATCTCTCGTAGCTTTCACTGCGGCTTGCGGCCAATTCCCCAGCTGGGATTAGACGGGGTTCACATTCGTACGACTTTTACCAGAAGACAAAGGAAATACACCTCGTAGCCACTTTGCAGTGAAGAATGCAAATTGATGGCGTAGACAATGAAAAGTGAAAAGTGACAGGAAACATCATCGGCAACAAACACATGCCGGACAGGGGACAGGGATAAAAAGTACAGGGATAATGAACCCAAATGCAGGCACCAGGTTGTATTCCGAACTCCGTGCGGCACAGATGCACGATGAACGATGCTGGCACCGCCATCCTTGCTCGTTCATCGCCATCGCCATCGATCGAATGGATGGCTTCTTCCATGGCGTAAATCACGCATTTCAAAAAGCTTGTGCGTATGCTCATTTTGTGATTTCGGTATTTTGCTTTCTTTTCCATCCTTTACTTTCTTTTGAACAGTACTTTTGTGCGATTTCCAATCGATTTGTGCTCTCGCTTTTTCAGCTTTTCATCCAACTCACTTCCTTTTTCCGAATCCTTCGGGCGGCCGCCTTTTCCATCAACAGAACCAGCTGGAAGAACAGACCAACAAGCACCACCGCCATCGACACCAACATCGGGCACCGACACTCTGACCTCGTCAGAAGTCAGTAATATGGAGAAGTCTCCATCCTCTCCAGCCCTTTTCCTTTTTCTCATTCTTTACCCCTGCATGTATGCATCCAGTCGAAGCTAGTCTCGGCATGGATGTAGGGACGACGGTGTGCCTTGCAGGAAAAGAAAGTGCAAAATATGAGAAAGAGGATCCTACGATGCAAGCCTTACAACTACAGTTTATTACCCTGTAAACAGTACGATGGTGAACGTAAGAGGCGCGTCAAATGTAGAAATGCCTGGTTCTTTTTTTTTTCGTCTGGTATCTTCCCATCATCACAGCATCTAGCCAAGCCAAATCCGATCATAGTCAGGTCTGGCCCGGTCCTCGATCAAGCCTCATTGGGGGCAAAGCGCCTCGCAGGGAGGAAAACGCCAAAATCTAGGAGAACAAGGATGCAGGAAAGAGGCGTCCAAATCGGTGAGGCGATACACATACAAAACTGCCCCAGTCCTGAGTGGTGTGCACACACATTTAGAGACAGGGAAAAAGACATAATTTAATGTCCAAGGAAGGGGATGTCGATGGCAGTGTTTATGTGAAAATGACAAGTAAAAGACTGCGTTTGACTGTCGTTGACATTATAGTCAACCAAGCTAACAGAAAACGAGCCAGTACCGTGGCGTTTTGTGTACATGAGACATAGACAACCAACGGTAGACGGTCTCGTCGACAGTGTCTTTCACTGGCTTGACAGTTCAACAGGTGTCGACTGGCTAGTCTACTGCTGTTAGCTGTTGGTTTTGGCGTTGTTTTCTTTTGTTTTCATCCGGGTTTCTCCCTTTTTGGTCTCTCTTTTCGCATTCCAATCCCTCTTTGACATGGCAATTTCCCTCACTTTCTTCTCGTGAGGCTAAAAAAAATCGACCAGCATTGCCTGGTCGTAGTCCTCCGCTGTCCAAAGAGGAAACCCAGTCGTGAGGGGGAATGTAGCCTGGGAAACGTGGGTAGAGCATACAAGGGAGCGCATTCCCGTGGAATGTAGACCAAAAAGGACTCAAAGGGGGGACACAACGAGGAGAGAAGAAGAAAAGGATTAAGGTAGAGACTCAGTGGGAAAGGGAGCCGGTCGCGGCAACAAAGAAGCAACCTGTGTTAACCGTCAAACTACTGTTTGCCCTCCAGTCTTTCTACTTCATTGCCGTTTACCGGCCTCCCTTTTGTTTGTTTGACGCAAAAATAAGGTGTGCCGCGTGGCTGAAAAATTCCTAATGGCGAGAGGGAGAAGAATGGCAAGCCGTCGATGGTTTGGCGGCAGTCTGTGCGAGGGGGCGAATGCTTCTATTCATTCCAGTGCACCACCAAAGTCTACTATCGTGACGTCGACTGCATTTTCGGGTAACAGACTTCCACCCACAAACTTGCTGCCGACACCTTATACACAACATAAATACGATAGATACCTGTACAATTTTGATACTTTTATGAGCTTAGTACTGAGGGAGAATGCAAAAGTAGACAATGGGCTCTAGCTCCCATCGTCAACGGTTTTCCAAACTGGTTGTCAACCCTGCCGGTTATATAAAATCATCACAGGGACAATGCTATAGTCCACACACACAACCCAGTAGTCTCCAGTCCACAGTCTGTACACAGCCCATATCTATCCACAGCTTCTTTGTCCCCATTGTTGACTTCGTCCACATAGTTTGTGTTCTTTCGACATGTACTCCGTAAAAAAGAAAGCTTCTTAAGCGTCGTTTGCCCTTTGTGAGGAGTTGATAACTGCGCTACCCCTCTTTGACCAGGGACAAGCTCATCATGTTCATCCATATCACACATTATCTTCTTTTCCAGTACAACATATGCCCCTTTTCAGTTTACGCTGTCCCATATCTCGTATTGTTTGTTGGCCACCATCGGACATCTTTCGTCTTCTCATCTCCGACTTCCTATCTCTGAATATTCCAAGACATGAGGCTCTTTGTTCCAAGAGACGCTATTCGGCAATGACGGCAACTGCTGCCTGGGACGCAGTTGAGTCGACCATCATCTGATATGACTTTCGCTGTTCGTTTTTGTTTGCTGATGTTACTTGATGGGCTTGCTAATTGTGCACAAATATGCATGTTGCAAAAGGTTCGCGTGTGGGCGCAAGTCTCTTGTTTGATGTGAGTCTTCCCTTGAGCATATTTTGTGACCCCCACGCTCGTCAGCCTCATTGTTGCACTTCTTTTTCCTCGCTTGCCTCCGCTTCTTCGTAGCATCGCTCGCGTTGTCGCGTCTGAAATCTGTCGGCATCCCATTGCAAACGTGACCTTGTTGCCTTGTCGCCTTGCTTTTTTGATAACCTCTTTTTGTACCATCCATTTCTGTAGCCACTCGTTTTCTTGCGTCTGGTGCATTTCGCCTCGTTCTGTGGTTGGCTCACCCGAAAAGCAGGCAACCAAACGCGGGCCGTTGCTGTCTGTCCGCGGAGGGGTCGGCAGACATTCCACGTCGGACGTCCAACGGTGCCACGTCGACCTGTAAGTTAGGGGCCTTCTATTTTTGCTCTTTGGGTAGACACGCAATTGCGTCCACAAGAGAGGCTGATAATCATCCATTCGCAGACGCATCATCCTGCATCGAGGGAAACCCCGCCACAGATGGTGGTGACGTGCTTCATACTTTAAGTGGACAACGAAAAGGCTGCACAACAACAAAGCATCATGAACGTCGGAACGATGTGCACAAAATGCATTGAGGCCAACATATTTGCAGGCTCAAACGAGGCTGCCATGCAGCACAAAATAAACATTGAACGTAATGATGTGAGAGCAAACTCGGAGGCAGAGCTGCAACTAAGAATCTAAAGAAACAAGAAGAACCAACAAGAAGGTCGAGGCGAATGAGCATGGTTGGGATACGTGGTATGACTCAATGGCAGCGAGTGCAGTCGAGCATTCAGTCCACTTTCTTATGATATCTTGTATCAGATGTACATCACATAGGAGGCATAAATATGACAGTCTCGCTGCATCATTCTTATGAGATCGCTGGGCCATAGGTCTATCAAGTCATCCAGTTCTATAGCTATCATTTCACTTTCTCATCATCGATACAGTTATTTGGTATTTCTCTTCACCTTCTGTCCACACTGCTTCTATCACAATGCCTGCAAACGGTGTCAATGGCACAGGTGCCATGACCAACGGGTCATCGCCTCCCCATGTTCCCCCTCCGCTCACCCCACCTCTTCAAACAGCTGAGCTACCTGAACGGATTGACAGCCTGAGGCAAGGCTTGCAAATAATTCAGCAACACTCCAATATCCTCGACGTCGTCGATGAACTGATCTTGGACAACAAACAATTGAAGGATGCATTCGAGGACAACAAGCACTTGAAAGCTGCCCTCGACGTCAATTATGGCCGCATTCACCAGGTCGAGAAGAAGAATAATGAGCTGGAATCCCAGCTATCGTCCAAAGAGGCGACCATTCAAAATCTGCAGACCCTTGTCCAAGAACTCCAAAAAGACGCATCCGACAAGGAAGTTGCACTGAAAGACAGCAGCAAGGAGACGGTCAAGCTCAAGTCTGAAGTCGCAGATAAATCGACTAAGCTTGAGGCTGTGAACAAGGCCAAAGAGGCTCTCACAAAGGACAAGACCGGCCTCGAGGTCAAGGTGGCAAAGCAGGCCGCCGAGTTGGCCAAGATCAAAGACAGGTTTGGACGGTTGCAGGCACAGAAAGATGCCCAAGTCGACGCAATCCAGTCTCAGCTCGATACGCTCAACAATTACGCTGCTCCGCTCCATGACCTTCCATTGAGAGAAGTGTGAGTCGTCCTCGTGCCCTTACCACGGCTTGAGTTTATTTTTGTGCCCCTTTCTTGTCCACTACTAACACCCTTCATAGCACCGAGAAGCTCGGCGGCATCTTCCAGGGTGCCTTTCACCTCGTCAACAATTGCTTCGACACGGACCTGCCCCCTCGTGTGTTTGCCCGCGGCAATGACGACTTGGACATATTCCACAAGGCCCTGGCCGATACCAGTGGCGCCATTCCTCTGCCGCCTTCCAACACTCCAGAGGCCAAGCGCATGCGCACAGCTGCCGTTCTACGCTTCCTCGCTCATGTTGCCCACAAAGAACTGTTCCAGCCGTTTTATGCGCTCGGTCGCAGTAACGACCTCGCCGTACTTATCGATACCCGTATTGACGATGCCGATCATGTTGACTTTGTGCGACGGGTGCTTCTAAACACGGAAATGAACGCCGAGCTTGGTCCGGATTCTGCCAACCATGTTATGGAACAGACGGATCTTCGCGTCAAAAGTGTCCAGCGAGCCATGAAGAAAGTTGTCGGAGGTATTCCGTCCCCAGAAGCCCAGGATACGTTCTTCACAGCGCTCGCCCGGTGGTGTTACGAGACGACTCAGGTTTGGCGCGAAGACATCCAGCCGCTTCAATTTGGCATCGAGGTGCACAATGAGATAGACCACGAGGATGACGACTCTGTTGTCCTTGAAGAGTGGCGCCCTTTGTCAGAATTGCTGCCGGCGTCAAGCTCGGCCGCGGCCGCAGACGCTGCCCGTGCTCCGGCCCTGGCCTCTCGCCGTGATGTCGCTGCCCACGTCTGGCCTCTCTTTTACACCAACGGCGAGATCGCCCTTAAGGGTGTTGTTGTGACCACGGCCCAGGTGGCTGACGCTCAGCGCGAGGTGGATCAGATTGCCGTGCAGAAGGACAGCAGCCGGCGCGCTACTCGGGCCTCTGCCCGTCGTGGCAGTGCCGTCACAACCACCAGTGCACCTGGCACCCCCAGTACAACCGCAGGACAGCGGTCTTTTTGAGACGTTCCCTCATCGGCAGCATCCGACGGTGGTGGGCGAACACAACTGACAGCAGCCGGGACAGGAAAAGAGACGGAAAAAGAGACAGAAGAACTAGGAACAGGAGAGGGACGGGTGAATGGAATAACCGACGCTCTTCAGGTCCACGGTACGCACAGGCTGTCAGAACGGATGCATATTTTGCGTGACATTAGCTGGGACAAATTGGTTTAAGAAGAAGCGCCATGACACAACTACAGTCTGGAAAGCTATGCTACAGGGCTGGGCCTTGGTAACAGTTCTCCATTTTCTAATTGAATTTTGGGTGTGATTTACTTGGATTTGGTTGGCATGTTTTTATTTGGAATGTTTTTCTTTCGGGGTTTTCTTTCGATTTTTGTTTTTCGGAACTTTATCGCCATCTACGTTTCATTAATACTTCTCTTAAAGTTTGACACCTTCTGTTTTCTTGATATCGCCCGTGTATTTTCTTTTACACCAACAGCACTGTTCTATTCTCGTCTTTGTATGAATTGTTTACATATTATCTTGATTTTGACGTACTTTACACAAATGCGGCCTTTAATGTCAATTATAATTATAATTTGTCAGGAAATTTTTAATTAAAACTTCAAATAATATTTTATGCCTGTTTAAGCAAGTATCTATTATTATTATTATTATTATCCGTCTTTCTCAGTCAGTCCTGACTATTGGCGACTAGCTAGATAGAACCCTCTGGGGAAAAAACTATCACAGAACTAAGTGGGTGAATATTCTATTCACCGGTGCGTGTGGTAGGCCACTGGTGACTGCCGTAGAGAAACAAATAGATAAAAGGAAATACAACAGATGAGACAAGTATAGACATAAGAAATCATGGTAATGCTGTCGTGACGCTTTTACGTGGGTGTCGGCGACCTCTCTAGCTCTTTGGCTAGGCGGTACTCCGGGAGCCTCTCGCTTCGAATAAGCCACCGGAGGAGCGGTCGGGCCGTGAGGCCCGTAAGCAAGTATCTACTTTGATAAAATATTCCTTAATGACAGGAGAAACTAACAAGAAACTACATACAAGGGCTAGCATACAAGGGCTAGCTGGACTTGTCTACATTGCAAGAAAAAAGTCATAAACGCAAAACAGTATGTGCAGAATGTAAAAGAAATTGTAGACAAACGCCATATATGCTCGTATGCTGCATTGTCAAGTTTACACAAGAACACGACAAAGTGGTGTTAAGATGACAAGACGAAAGCACGGTTTTAAAGGAGGAAAAAAAACATGATGGGTGGCACAACGATGCAATGTTTGACATTGAAAATGAAGAACCTTCAAGCAACGAAGTAAAAAATAAGAGTCCAAAGCAACTTGGAAAGAGACGAGAAAATTCAAGATCCAACTCGCCGCAGTTGAACAGCCCCGCTGCCAATGCAATAAATCCACCATCGTATCTGTTTTACTAATAATCAAGTCTCAACAGGACCAGAATGAAAGAAAACAAGTAAAGCATTAATATAAGAAACAGAAAACAAGAAAACAAAACGCATATAAGCAATAAGAGTCAACATCGACATCAACTAGACTTATTCCTCAACAACTGGCTCTTTAACGACCTTGGGTTCTACTGAGTCACTTGATGCCTCAACCTTGGCCTCGACGAGGGGCTCACCGGCCGTGTTGGAGGCGATCGTCTCGGTCTTCTCGGCAGGCTCGGCCACCTCCTCCTTGACAGCCTCCTCCTCAACAGGCTCTTTCGCCTCCTTCTCCTCAACCGGCTCGGCGACAGCAGCAACAGGCTCAGCCTCGGGCTCGGCCTCGGCAATCTTGCCCGAAGTCACGACCAGGCCGCCATCCTCGGGATCGATGCTGTAAAGGGTAGTTGTTGTTGAGAAGGCCAGGGTAGAGGCCGAAGTGGCAGGAGCTGCAGCAGGGCTGGCCGCAGCGGCACGAGGTGCGCTTCTCTGAGGGCCACGGGCACGACCCTTGCGAGCATCAACAAGCGGGGCCTTCTCAGCCTCGGGCGCCTCCTCAGCCGGCTCTGGGTCCTCCTTCTTAGGAGCCTGGGGGCCAATCTTGAGCTTCTTGTTCAGATCCGACATGAAGTTGGCCTGCAGCTGGGCGATCTTACCGCCAAAGGGACGGGCCGGGACAGCAGGCTTTGACCGGGGAACCGACTCGGGCTCCTGGTCAGCGCTGGGCTGCTGGTGGCGGACCGGGCGGGCGGGGATCACAGGCTTGGGCTTGTCGGAAACAGCGGGCTTACTAGCATCCTCCTCAGACGAGCCAGTCTTGGGCTTGGGACGACTCGGGACAACCGGAACGGCCTTGTCCGAGGGATCCGTCAGCTTGCGTGCCGGTCTCTGAGGAACAGCAGGCTTTGATGACGACTCGATAGGAGACGGCACCTCCTCTTCCTGGGGGTTGGAGACAACAGTCTGGAGCTGCAGACTCTCAGGCGCATCTTCCCAGACATCCCGACTAGGGAAGCGCTGGCCGAGTTGTGGCCGGCGGAGACTGCTGGCGCTGCTGCCAGCAGGGCTGCTGGTTGGTGCGTGTGTGTTGCCGGCAGGTGCGAGGACCTTGTCCTTGATCCAAGAGGTGGGTGTAGGCTTGTGAGGCTTGCGGTTCTCGGCGAACGCGTCGGCACCCTGCAGCTCCTTCTCGGCGAGCTCCTCCTGTTGCCGGGCAAAAGCCTGGGCAGGAGTCTCACCCTCGCGTGGCAAGTCGGAAGAGGGGCGGTGGGCAACGTAGCCTTCCTCCTCCTCGTGCTTGATCGGCATGTCGGGGGTGGAGACTTCGGCGGTGTAGTGGACACTACTCGGGGCGTCTTCCCAAATGTCGCGGCTAGGGAAGCGGGGGGCCGTCTCCTCGTTGATTGACTTGGAGGAAATCGATGGGGCGCGACCAGTCTTGTTGTTATCGTCCTTGAACAGGGGCTCGTAATCGTCTTCGGCCTTATCCTCGGCGATAGCAGACTCCTGGGGAATTGAAGACACGCGATAGATGCTGGCGGGACGACTTGAAGGGCGGCTGGAGCCCTCCTCACCGTCAAACGAACTCAGGCGGCGCTCAAAGGCAGGCTCAACGGCAGGCTCGTGATCGTAGGCGGAGGGGTCCTTGGCGACCTCGTCTTCTGCGAGGATGGGTGCTTCGCTCTCGTAATCGAAGTCAGGCGACTCGTCTTCGCTGAACATTACGCTCTTGCGACGGTTGTTGGGATCGTCGACGTGGATGACATTGTCGTCAGGAGGGCCAGAGAGGGAAATTCCAGGGGTACCGCTCTTTGCGGTGGCTGAGGATTGGCTGCCGAAACTGTTTGACTTTCCCTTGGGTGCAACAGATGCGGGGCGGGAAGTCGATTCCTCAATGGCCTGCCACCCAACCTGTTCGCTGGGGGTGCCGTTAACGTCATGGGTTGCTGCAGAATCAATGTTAGCGCCAGTACCAACCGGGAAAAGCTGCTTATGGTATATGCATGCACCACGCAACGTCATCTCTTCTTTCTTCATTCAAAAAACGATGACTTGCTTCGTTAAATTCAACTGGGTGCGAGAGTTTTAAAAAACTTACCGATGCCAGAGCCGCGGCTGGCAGTCTCGCGCACGATCTTGTTCAGGTCGGCGCTCGTCATGGAGTAGTCCTGGGTGCGATCAGAGTGGTGCGGGGTGTGCTCCTTCTCGATCAGCTCGGGGTGCTTGCTGTAGTAATCCTTCTCGAGCTTGTCCGAGGCGATGACACCGTGGCCGTGGAGGCCGTAGCTACCAGGGGGCAGATCGCCGAAGCCACGAGCGCTCTTCTTGCGGTTGTGGTTGCGCTTGCCGCCGTTGGCAGCAGCGTCGGGGGCCGGGGAGGGAGCCTGGACGTCACCAGCGTTAGGGTACATTGGCACTTGGCGACCAATCTCCGGGATGCCGTGCTCGTCCTCGTCGAGGGCGTCCTCGTTGGATGACAGCTCCTGGCTGGTAGTGCTGCCCTTCTTCTTGGTGCTGTCGTCGCCGGTGGCCTGGCCAATGCCGAAAGAAGCAGCCTTTTCGCTGTCGGTGCGGGTGACAGTAGCGACGCGCTGCTTAGCGCTAATTGCGGGCAGCGAGGGCTTGGGGGCGTGCAGCTTGACGTCATCGCCCACGGTACGAGTATGTTCCGGGGAGGCGGCGCGGCTGCCGCCAGCTTGTGACTTGGAGGCGTTGAGCTCATCTGCGACGGCAGCGTACTCCATGCCCTCCTGGCCAACGGAGGGGAGGTCAACGGAGCTGGACCGGTCGATGGGGTCCGACGTCAAATGGGACGGGCCATGGTTGAAAGTAGCCCGGTTAGGGCTCTTGGACAGAAGGCTGTCTAATGGGGAGGGCGCGAAGCGATCGCGGCTAGGAGAGAGGGAGCGGTCGACAGCGCGGCGGGCGGGGCGTGGCGGGATCTTGGGAGTGTCCTGCGCCTTGGATGGGCGCGGGGGCACGATCGGTTGTTGTGTTGCGGCCGACATGATGAATGTGTGTGTGAAGTTTGTTGGAATTAGGTAAAAATTTCAGGAGAAGAAGAAGAACCAAAAAAAGACTGGAGAGGGAATCGAGTTAGTTATTGTAACCAAAAGGTTGCGAGACCTCAAAAACGGGCTGTTTGGTAAAAATTGGTAGAAGGCGGCAATTGGATGTGGGCTGGAGTAATATGTGATGCTCGGGATATAAGTGCAAGGGGGATTTGGTGATAAAGGGCAGCTAAAAGGAGCCAAAAGGAATGCAGCAAGTGCAACAAAGCGATAAGGAGCAACGCCGTAAACAAAGTTACGGTGAGCACCAAACGCAGTAAATGCTGCAGATAAACGATAGACGATAGATGGTGAAGGCAAGGAAAGAAACGGATCTGGAATCTGGAATCTGAAGAGGCCAATGCACACACAGATACAGATACAGATAGTCGGCTCTGAGCCCCGGCAAACCAGAATGCACGCAGATAAGTTTGCTCAGCAAGGCAGGGGACGAGAACTGAGCGTGCAGGTAACGACAATGGGATGGGATCCGTTGGGGCTGGCGCATGTGAAACTCATGCACCAAGCCGCAGCAAAGGTGACGAGCGTACGACACAGACGCGCAACAAGAGTCGAGATGGAAGATAACGGGGAAACAAAGCCGGGGGATAGCGCGTTGGGGAGTCACAGAAGGAAGCGGGCCAACTGATAAGGACCCAAACAAACCGCGGGCTGAAAGAGGGTAAGGATAAGGCAGGGCAGAGGGGGGAGAGACAGAGATAGGAAGCACATTCCGGGGAAAATGATGACAGGAGAATACCAAAGGGACGTGACAACAAATAAAGACGAGGCTAGTGGGAACGCGCAGGAGGGCCAAAAACGACGCTCAAGAACGCTCGACACTGGATGTCAAGTCTGGATGTGATTACAGCTTGTTCTTTTGCGTCTGCATCTGCAACCATTGCAAGCTGCTTTGTCGCCCTGGCCCGTCCTTTGCGCCGCCTTGAGTTTTCCGTGTGTATTTTTCTGTATTTCTGTATTCTTGTGCTCCCGTGCCCAATGGGTAGCGGGAGAAAGAACGACTTGTGTTTCCTCGATAGCGGCCCAAAGGTGACGCAGACGGAGTGGCGGGCGTGAAGCAATGGCGAGAGGCAGATGCAACTGTGGCCACGGGGCGGCTGACAGGCAGGGTATGGAGGGGAATTGAAGAGCGAATTGCGCCAGCTGGTGACGGCAAAGACTGGCACAAGTGTACACAAGAGTAAAGACACGCAATGGAAGGCAAAATTGGAGGAGAATTGCAAAAACGGCGATGTCGCAAAGCAAGGCCGTTGCTTTCAGTGACGTACCTTTGGAGTGGTAGCAGCTTGATGAGAGATGCTGCTGCGTGTAAGTGTGCTGAGGATGAGATTCAGCACTTGTTTGATGGTTCGAGAGTATGGAAAACAGATTGTAGACGCAACAAAGTGCAATTCGAGAAGGAGGAGGAAGAAGAAGAAGGAAGAGACAAAGAAAGGGGAAAAGAGGACGTAGAAAAGCAAGAGGCTTGATGATCGTATTCTTGCAAGTTGGGAAAGAAGCACCGTGGCAAGGTATTTACATGCACCATAATGGCCAGGACCTGTCTTAGACGGGCAGGAGGGGCAGGGCGTGCAGGGAAGGTGGAGGCGTGGAGGTGCAAGGCGGGCATGGGCGTGTGGAAGAGGTGAAAAACGGAAGCGACGACAGACCACTAAAATCGCCGACGAAATGCGTCAGACACAGGGCGGTGGACAAATACCTCGCTCGTCATTAGCTGTAGCCTCCAGGCATATGCGGTAGGAGTACGGGAGGGTACCAGCTCTGTCGCCAGATTTGATGTGCGCCGAGTGTACCCGCCCGTATCTCTACCGACCGCTCTAGACAGAGGCCCCAAGTGGGCCGCCCTTTCCCCATGGCCGCAGGGGCACCCAAAGCGCACTGTGCACGCACGCAGCTTCCCTCGATGACTCGATCTGACCGTCTTTTGCAGTCTTTTTGTGGTTGGTTTACGATGTGTTGAATTGCCGTTTTATTCTGCCAGCCAGATGCTAAAGCAGTCTGTCGTTTCAACCTGTGCCTGTTCCTGAGCTTGTTGGGCATGTAAGAAACGGGCACGCGACGACACAGAATTGTGCATGCCAGCTTCTCGTTTCTTAACCTCGGCCAATTCTCAGAAACGCAAAATTCAACGAGATGTCGAGACAGCTCCCGAAGTTACGAGAACAGGGACACTCGAACAGGGAAGCTTCAAAAACGTTGACGAAAGAACCCAATAGCATCATCGTCTCCAGTCGCATGCATGTCCAGGTTTTCCCCCCCTTTCCCCTTCCAGAACGACCCTTGGTCACCCATGTCCCATGCCTTGTCTGGTTGTCCACCGCCTCCACAAAAAGGCGGCGTGGGCGTTCCAGTGTCTCCACCGCGTGACCATGCCAACGATTCCAACAATCGCAGGGCAGAGTTTTTACGACGTCGAAGACTTTGCAAGTTGACGAGACTTTCTTGCATATGTGTATGTTTGAGTTTGCAGCTGCAAGTCAATGTGAAAATATGTGGACGAACACCCAATGACGGGGCAACTTGGCTTCGTGATCCAATGGTTGGATGCATGCCCAGAGCAAGGGCACGCACGTGTGTCTATTCTCGTGTGGAAGCAATTTATTCTGCCGTCTTTTCAACAAGACAGCCTCAACCTACACATACATGCCCTGCCCGTCTAATATCCTTTCCTCCGCTGCCCCTGCAGACGACATCAAGAACAAAAGCAGCTACTGTTCACCGTTGGTTCTTGTTAGAGGGGAAAGATTAAAAAAAGACATAAAAAAAAGGAGGCCCGCGAGCAGATACAGTAAAAAGACAGTCGACCAGCCGAAGCTAAAGCTAAAATGGTTTCTGGGCCTTGCACGCTTGTTCACGCGACAGTTCCTTTGCGATACGTAACAAATAGCGACGGTCAAGCGCGCCGGCGACAGTCGATGATTCGAAATAGGAGAAATAAAAGAAGCACTGTGCGGACAGGAACAAAGATGTCGGCCAGAGCATTACTGTCAAACATGTTTAATCTGTCGTGCTTGTTTCGTGCTCTCGCTTTTGCCTCGCGAGGTTGGACTTTTTTTCTCGGGAGGTTTCTCGTTCTCGGCTTCCTTCTGTGATCGGTCTATCGCCCTATCGTATCTTACTATCGCTCCTTCCTCATTATCAGCAAATCCTCATCCTCATCCTCAAAAATACACACCGGCTCCCTCGCCGCCTGCCCGTTTTGATACTTTTGAGGTCCCCCAAGTGGGTGTGCTGAACGAATGAGCGGGGCTGGATTGTCAAAGATTTCCACATTCGATCCACTCTCCACAGTTTTCGATTCGCTGCACTTGTCGGCGGTCAATTCCGTTTTTAACAGTTTAACAGGTCCCAAAAATACAAAAATCGAACCCCCAGATACTGATAATACGATACCGCACGTCCCGAGCTGCAAGCTCTTTACGGGTTGGAATACGGGCCACTCCTATTTTTTGTAGCAGAGTTTTCAGCACTTTTCATTGGTGAACGGTGCCGACAGAGGATGTTTTTGTGTTGGGATCGATCTTGACAAGAGCAACAGAAGAAAGCGAGGAAACAGCGAAAACAAAAGGTCAATGGCTAAAGAGCTTTGAAGCTGAGTGAGGTGAGAGCGATGGAGCCAACCGATCTCCATAAAAAATAGACAGGCGGCGAAGGGGGCTAGAATCAGGGCCCAGGTCAAAGGCCATCGGCGTCAAAGGGCCTAGAAAAAACACAGCCATCACGGCAGATTTTCTAGCGGTTGATTCCACTGGAAAATGGTCGCTGTGGGCAAAATCGGGTCTCTGCGTTCAACACGCTTTTGGTGTATTTGGTGTAAAATGACGACATTGACTTGCAAGAAAGCAGGCAGGAACGATGGGAGACACGAACAAGAGTCCCAGAAACGAAGCTCAACATATCCAAGGAGCACAAGCAAAATACCAGACAGCCCAAAAGAAAAAGAAACAATTATGCGATTAATGCATCATCACAAAAAAAAAAAAAAAAACGGACAGAATGGTCAGAAGGGAGCACGAGATGGGACAGTTTCATGCACGATGGCGTGCGTGATCTGTTTTTCTTTCTGCCCGCACTCGATTTGCACAATGGCGTTAGATATATACGTCGAAAAGAAATATTCGAAGTCATCTCGATCGACAGGGTTAGGACCCGTCGGGTAAGGGCGTCCTTTGTGTTGCAATGGTGGTCTGGACGGTCTGGACAAAATGTGGTTGATGTGATTGGAGACGTGATGAGAAAGGACAACAACAACAGATGCAAATCATTTCTGCAAATCACCTCGGAAAAGGAAACACTGTCAACCACACGTTTTCCCCTGAACGGTCTCAACTCTGTCAGAGAATGCTGGCGTCTCGAAGAAGCAGGTGTTGCCTTCCCCTCCAGTTTTCAGGATACAAGATACGTCGATACAAAAAGACAGATAAGGTGAACACTGTGAGTCGAAAGAGGGGGTGGAATTCGTTCTAGAAGCTGAGGAAGGAAAACGTGACCTGCTGCTTTCGGCTGCCGACTTTGCTCAAAGAGGGGGAAGGAGGAGTACATGGACCGGACCTAAGCTCGCCTAGGGATACAGGGAGGGGGCCGCCTGAAAATTTGAACATCACGAGCGCCCCATTTTGCACACCCCTCTCTGGACAAAGGGGGCACTGCCGATTAGCTATTCTTGGACGTGGGCCAGGGGGAGCAGCTTTGACTAAGAAACTGAGGAAGTGGTGAGGAACGAAGGACAGAATACTGTGCACTGTGCGACTGGGTCTTTTTTCCCTCTCTCGGATGCGCCGTATTGGCCCAGTAATGCAGTGATGCGCCCCAGTTCTCCTCCGTATCACAGTAGTAAGAAGTGGCCACCGCCTGGGCCTTCCTCTGTTGGCTCAGTGGCTAGATTGATGCTCTCAACAAGAGAAGCTAGTTTTTGGCTTTCTTCGAGCCTCTTCTTTTTTTGTTCCTTTTTCCCACGATCTCCATATTTTCGTCATCTGCCGTTGTTGACCGTTTGGTGGGATTTTCACGTTATTTTCTGCTCGAATTTTTCACTGATGGGCCTTGTTCGACTTTTGCTGCTCCCACTTTCTGATGATAGCAAAATCGTCAGATAGACAGTTTCGCTGCTATCAAGCTGTAGATATGAGGCAAAATTGCCGTGCACGATAATACAGACAAAGAGAGAAAGGGGATAAATCACCAAATCCCTCAGTAGAAAAACAACAAAGCTGCCTAAGCTGCCAAATAGGAGAAGGGCGGGGGTCTATTTTACACGATCACCAAATGCCTCATGGAATATCAAAATGACATTGAGGCAGCCTGCAAGAAGCACATGCCAGCAAGGGGGAAAAGAAGAAACGAATGAGAGAAGATCAAGACGGTAGAGAAAGAAACGGCGGGTGGTATCCAGATGTACAATACGGAGTGCATGTTGCTGGAGAGCGTGTATGGAATATTCTCGCCGTGTACGTTATGAAGGAAGGCAGCTTCGAACCTGAGAAATGGCAAGCTCTGAAGAGCTCTGCCTCGTGATGGAAGCTTTGAACGGATGCTTTTTGGCCATTGGCGTATGAAACGTCGTGGCCGTGGAATCCAAAAATAATAGCAAAAGAGTAGCTTAGGGGAAGAGAAGCGCAGTAACAGTTTCGTCTCCCCATTCTTCGTCTCTGACTAAACGAGCTGCAGGACAGAGCTTTCTCTCCTGCAGGAGCAAGTGTAGCTGTGGCCGAGCGGCGAGC
Source organism: Ophiostoma sp. CBS 140.51 (assembly GCA_029298735.1). NCBI lineage: Eukaryota > Fungi > Ascomycota > Sordariomycetes > Ophiostomatales > Ophiostomataceae > Ophiostoma > Ophiostoma sp. CBS 140.51. Next base: position 56,747 of record JANSLP010000142.1, read on the forward strand.
TGTGGTGGTCGTAGCTCGTGTTCAGCCTCATCTCGTGCTTCGTCTTCGTTTTCTCGCTTTCTCGCCTCTTCGCCATTTTGCCATTTTGCCATTTTACAATTTGTGACGTCTGCCTCGCCCGCGTTCACGATGACTTAAGATATCAACAATTGTAAACTTCGACTTACCCGCCTGTCAAAGTTGTGCAACCTGACGTTTTGTGTGTCTCCATAACGTCTGGTTGTCAAAGATCGTTCTGCCCAAAAAAGGCGCCAAACCTGCCCACATGACATCATCTGCCCCTAGAACACTCCAGAAGGGTTCAAGGAAAACAAAAACTGCCAAAACTGCCAAAACCTACACACCCCTCCTTGTGTCCGTTTTCTGCAACGGCCGTTCGGTAAGATCATGGGCCTCGATGACAGCAAAAACAATGATCCCTTGGCAATAGGGCAGAAGAGTGACTGCACTTTTGGCCACACGTGGAGACAACGTGGGGCATATTGCGTAGGCATCGAGAGGCTTTCAAGCTCTGAGAGTTCCTCTGGAAAGGGTAAAAGCTACGTAGGCAACGATCTACAGGAACACAAGAAGCCAAGAATATCAGGCAATTCACATGAAAACACATGACAGCACGTGAAGCGGACGACTCGAGACAGAGTAAATAGTAAGTATTCCCCGTTAGACGCCAATACCAAGCCCAAATAAAATAAATAAAGATGTGATGTGATGCACAGAATGGGGGAAAGAAAAGAAAAGCAGTAACAAGAAACAGATATGGGCAAAGCCAGAACAATAAAAAAGAACAAACGCAAAAATCAAAACATGACGTTGGCCAGCAGCAGAGGGATGTGCGTGGTTCCTCTCTGCATGCTGCCTTTCATTTCCTTTTCTCAACGCAGTGCACGCGGTCTCAAAAAGGCAATAATGACCGCCCAAATACAAGCAAGCAACCTCCAACGTAGTCGTCGTCACCAAAAGCCACCCCACCTCCACTTGTTCGCGCGGTCTGGCCCTTCAACAAGCCCACTCGTTGCAACCCCTTCTTTTGTATCTCCTCTCTCCTCGTCGTATCGTTCAGTTTCGGACGCCGGCAATTGCATATGTCATCCATATCCGATGGTAATTCGTAGGTTCAGCGAAACCGGAAGTTAACTGGTCGTTAGGCTGTTCCCATATAGTTGTCGCTTTGCTAGTCACCGTGGACAATCGCCGTTGCCGTCTTCATCTCGTCGCTTATACGATCATCTGGGCCACACCGGCACCGCCCAGCGTCTTGCTGCCGACAAAGTCCTGGCCGCGGATAGCAGCCAAGAGGTAGCAGATGGCCGTCAGCGTCAAAAAGACGGCGGCGGCAATGAGACTGGAGCGGCCAGCAATTATGCTCAGCCACTGGACCAGGCCCATGACACCGTAGGCGGCGGCGCGCATGTAGTTGGTCGAGACGCGGCGGATAGTGGCATCGAAACCGGAGGAGGTCGGGCAGATGCGCAGAAGCAGAGGCACCTCGACAAACAGGATGATAAACGAACAGGCGCTGGTTTGTTAGCTATGCCGTTTCAACTTGAAAAGGCCCTCCGGGGTGCGACATACAGGCAGACTGCACTAAAGACGATGATGCCGACGTGGAAAGTGAAGATGTTGGCAATGCCGAGGGCAAAGCACAGGATCATGGACAGGATACCGAGCCTAGGAAGAGGGAAGGTGTGTGTTAGTATGCCACGGTCAAATTCGTGTTTCTAGTTCGTTGCCGCCATAGCCGCATTGATGGCTGTCTATTTTCGGGCCGTCCGATGCCGGTGCCGCCGCCCCAAGGGCTCTTGTGGAGCTAGGTCGTCGTTGTCGTTTGCGCGATGAACAGCACTGAATGGGATAAATAGCCATTGTACGCGGCCAGCGCGCTTGTCTCAGGAGCAGCCCGTCGGTCGGTCTCACAGTGTTCGGCGGAGACATCGGTGGCTTGTCGATAAGGACGGAACGGCAGATGGATGATGGAGATCACGAAATAAGCGAGGAGACATACCATTGTCCGTAGATGCCTATTGTGATACCGCGTGGTTAGCTGGCTGCCCTTCTCGAAGGATCGCGGCCATGGACAGCGCTATCGCGACAATCCAAGCTCGTCTCTCTCCCTATTGCTTCTGCCATACACACACACGCGCTCTCTCACTACTTACTGAAGTTTCTCGTCGCGAACTCTTCCCGGAGCGTCATCTTGGGCGGTTGTGTTGTGTGGAGGATTGCGCGTGCGCAGATGTGTTTTGGTAAGGAGGATGGAAAAGAAGTCGAAGCTTTCTGCGTCGACCGAAATCGCAAAGTTGTCCTTTCTTCAAGGGAGACGTTGGTTTCTTTGTCGTGATTCAAGGGGTGCGAAACTGAATCGGGGGAGCACTGAGATAGATCCCTTTGTTGGTCCGCGTGTTGGCAGGGGTACCCGTGGGCTGTTGTAGCTTGAAAGAGGAGAAGCGATTTCTATTCAGAGTTTTGTCCGGTGCCGATTTGCAAAGAGGATGGTCTGTTGTTCCGTGATGTCTGGTTTCTTTCGATTGTGCGTGGTTTTGGAAGTTTGGTTTGCTTTTGGCTTTTGGTTTTGTTTGGCGTTTCGGTGGCATCTACGGAGTACGTAGCAACAACGTTCAATATTATTAGATTGGGGGCAAGAACGGAAAAGATGGGGCTGATGACCAGGGTCCGCTTTTTGCTTTGGGTAAGAGGCACCACCAGCCTCCTTCTGTTGCGTGGTCGTAGCAGCTGTTTTGGCTGGCTGGCTGGCCGTTGCCCGTTGGGTTCTGGCAAATGCGCTAGCTTGGCTTGAAGTTTGCGCCCCTCTCTGAACCTTTTCAACGGACGCGCTCACAGCGTCAAAGTGCCCTAAAGCGTCTCGTCGGATATTCTGGAATGGCGTCCCAGAACACTGGCTGGGGGGGCAACAGCAGCGAAACGACGCCCGGGTCCCTATCCGGCCGCCTAAAAAGAGCTTACGTGGGTCCCCTCCGTCGTTCCTTCCCTTCTTTTCGCTTTCCTTCGCGTCTCGGCTTTCCCTCTTCCAGGCAGCTCTCAATCGAATGATGTTTGGCAGGAGCGTTTTTCGCCTCTCTGGACCCTTTTTCTGCAGCACATGTTGCACGGAGAGTATTCCACCCACAAAAGTCCGCATTCCAGGACGTATTCCAGGTGCTCTTTCTGTGCCCATACGTCACTGTCCGGAAGACGGGCACACCGTATTACAGTGCCCGATCAATCGTATTCGTATCCCACGTCCATCTCATCCATTCTGTTGACCTTGTCACGGGCGACGATTATGGCTTGGACCGATGTTTGGGAACACTGAACAGCCTGTTCTTTTTGACGTGCCTGCTGATCCCCTATCGACTCAGTGGGACGCCAACACGCGCGCTGTTTCGAATGTTTCAAAGCCGTCGGGCTGTACCTGACTTGATTCCAGGGCCCTGGGCGGCAGTTTTCAGGGGCCGCCGTTGGATCATCATTTACAGTCACGTGATATTGACGACCACCGAAGAGCGAGCACCATCACCACCTACACATGCATTATCAGAGCGAAGTGCTCTCTACATGGCTAAAGTTACATAGTGGTTCAAGATCTCAGTCGAGGAAAGAAAGTAGATGCATAAACCCAACAAAAATGGATGACCTTGGTGATAATTTTCCGAAAAGTAACTTTCATCTTAAATGACGTTGGATGGTTTTTTTCTTTAAATAAATAAAGAAGAAAAAGTAAAAGAAATTCAAGCACAGACGATCAGCTTCTAACAATTTGAATAAAAATAGCAATTGTATTCAGCAATCTATTAGCCATGCGCCAAGAGTGATACAACAAAAGTAAAGAATATATGCTGTTGTTGTGTATGCTCCTCTCAAGATAATGGGAGAGACAGAAAAATGGGATCAAGGCCAAAAATGCAAGAACCTAAAAGAAACGAACCAGAAACAAAAAAAAAAATACAAATTAAACAAACGCTCAATGCATCTCATTTTCTCATTAATTTTTAACCCCTCTTGCGAGCCCCCCTTTCTGTTAGAGTAGTCTTTTCTTTAAGAAGTGAGCAGGTCTCAGATAATAACAAGCTCGTCCTCATCGTCGTCAAATTCAACATTGCTTGGGCCCGTCGTCCCCAAACTCTCTCGCCCGGCCTCGCGGATGCCCTTGCCTGCTACAAGGAAGCGCGTCTTCTTACGGACTGGCGACCACTCAGGAGCGGGGGGGAAGGGTGTGGGCGTCGAACTTGTAAGCGTTGACCCGGCCGTACCTGTTCCTGCTGCCGCCCGCTTGAACCCATTCTGGATCGTCTGATTGTTGGCCAGCCGTTCGCCTTCCTTCATGCGACCGAGCTTGGCCTGCAAGTTGGAGCCCCAGCCGAAGCCCGTACGGCTCTGCGACGTACTCCCGGCGTCTGTGCTGCTGGTGCCAGCAACGCCAGCAACGCTGCTGGAGAGGGCTGATTGCGGCCGCTTGCGTTTAGCAGGGCCGAGATGGACCGTGTTCGACGACGTCGATTCTGTTATCCCCAACTTCGGTGTGTTGTCGCGGATGTGTAGGCCACTGTCCCGGATACCGGTGGTGCTTGAGCTCGTGCCCAAACTGGTACCGCTTCGTCTCCCAGCAATGGACGCCAAGAGGCTTGCTCGAGACGCAGCAGCCTGCTCGGCGGCTGAGCCGACTGTTGTCATGGATGAGGACGATGAAAGCTGTGATGACCGCGTTGTAGAGAATGAGGATGCCGTGGACGATGACGATACTTTTTTCCCGGCCTGAGGGTCGCGAGCTGCCAGCTTCATGTAGTCCTTGCCCGCGCCCGTTCCGATCTCGCTCAACTTGCGGGCAATGTCCGACTCGCGCTCTTTGGCAGCCAGTCGCCGTTTGAGGCCCTCCTTGCGCTCGACCTGGTCAGAATACCCGCCGTTCAGAGCCTCATTGTCAATGAGCGAGCTGGAGCTGGTACCGGCGGCAAACCACAGGGTCTGCGCAAAGCTGTCGTAGCCCGAGTTGTTCGTACCGCCTCTCCCACCGCCCCGGCCACCGCCACGGCCTCCACGACCACCCCGTGCGCTCTTGTCGCTGGTGCCGAATCCAGCGGCGCCGTTGAGGTCGTTGCGCGTAGCGCGCATCTTCTCGGCGGCGGCGTTGGTATGGAATTCACAAAACTCGGTGCGTTTGGCGTTGACCCAGGTGCTGCACTGGTGCCCATCACGCTTGACGGACTTGCAGTAGCCCAGGTCGCGGGCATTGCCAATCTCGAGAATGGTATCATCGTCCGAGTTGATGACGAGACTCCACTTGCCCGTGTCGTGGCGACCAGGCGGCGGTGGCATGATGCCGGGGTTGAGGATAGCGACGACGGTGCCGGTCGAGAGTTTCCAGAAACGTTCGAATCCCGACTTGAAGAGGAACAGCTCGATCTGATAGGTGAGATCGACGAGCGTGAGCACCATGTACTTGCCGCGATCCTGGTTGGCACTCGCACCAGCACCGCTGCCCGTGGGCTTATGAGACCGCGGGTCCGACTTCTCGGCGATAATGCCCCAGACGACAACATCTGTCTCAACCTGAGGCAGTTCGAAATGAGGTGCTTTGATAAGGCGGAGGAGGTCCTGGATGGTGTACGCAGTCTTGTCCTTCACGGACCGGGCCACAACTGAATGCGGCAGGATACGGCGGGTGAGGTGGTAGCCACTGTACGGCTCAAAGGAGGCCTCGTCGGGCTCTGCTGCCGCGTCGTCTTTCGGGGCTTCGGCTGTGCTCTCGCCTATGTACTTGGACCGTATATTGGGTGTTGTGTTGCTGCGTCGTAAAGTGCCGCTGTTGTCGTCATACTGCTTTCGTCCGGACGCCGCACCCAGGATGTCGTCCCGGCTGAACTTTAGCGGCCCCTTGTCGACAACAGGGATGTCGACAGCCTTGGCCTTGTACTGTTCAATCTCGTCTTTGCTGACAGAGAACCCGGACGACCGTATCTTTTGAATGCGCTCTGTCTTATCTTGGTGAGCTGTCTCTTGTGTCCGTGCTGCCGCCAGTCGCTCATTGAAGCTGAGTGGCCGAGGTGCTGCTTCTCTCTGTGACATTGACGAGATGCTCCCTGCTGCCCCCCCTCCTCTCAGGACACTTGAGCTGCTGGAACTACCAGTCAGTCCTCGCCGGAAGGACGACGGTGGCCGCCGTAATGAGACATCCTGGCCGCGCAGTCCCTTGTCAATGCCCAGCAATACCCTCTTGGGCGACTTTTGGACCGATGCCTCCGCTGTCGACTGTGGCCGATGCACGGGTGATGCTGGCACCTCGACTGTACTCCGTTGTGGTGACCTGGGGTTGTGTAGTGTTGCCGAACCGCTTCCTGCTGCTATTCGCGCCGAACCTGGCGTTGATCGCGCAGACGATTCGCCGGTCGCCGCTTTTTGCGCCTTGGCCGCCTGTAGCTTCTTCAGCCGCAGCTTGGCCTGTATCTCTTGTAATTGGAGTTGTAGAGTCTCTTCGTCTTCTTCGTCCTCACACGCGCCGTCGTCCAAGTCCATACTCATGTCGTCGAGGCCGTGGCTGCCAGCGCGGGCACCACGCCGAGAGGGCGAGGGCGACGTTCGGGATGCTTCGAGACGTCGTAACCGGGCGCGGCCGCCGGGTGTGCTGAGGAGGACTTCGCCAGGTGATCGCGGTGGCCATTGTGGCTCGGATCCTAAGGGGGACATGGCGTTAGACAACCATCGATGGAATTTTAAAAGCCTGAGTAGAAACATAAAAAACTCACTCGACATGGTTATGACCGAAATCTATGCAACCCCCAGTGGCGAGAATGCGACAAAACAGAAGAATCAAAGGCCAAAAAAAGTATGTCCAGTCGCCACCATTGGAAGAAGATCGACCAGAGCAAAGTTGAAACGAAAGATGTCGGGCCGTTGAGGCGGGATCGATATTGGGAGACGGGAAGAAGGGCTGTTGTTGTTTACCCTTTGCCTCTGCCCGGGACGCCAGATGGCATGGGACAGTCAGCAAGGGTGTCAAGGGTGAAAAGAAAGGCGTTTTCGGTGCGTCTGCATGAGGCCGAAGAGGCAAGGGGCTGTTACTGGCTGTTGAGGCTAGACTGACGGATGTCGTGTGGCACGAGAATGCTTCGTAATCGAGCTGATACTGGGTGTGGTACTGGAGAGGAAAAGGACGAAAGAATGGAAGAGTAGCACTTTGTAGACAAATAGTGGATGCCGGATGAAATGTGACGAAGAGGTGAGAATGACAAGCTATGACGTTGGTGATAAAAAACGAAAAACGATAAACGAAATTCAGCCCGACGATACAGATTGCTTGCGGACCAGTTATGCTCCAAAAGGATGGATGGCGTTTCTCGACGGCAGATCGTTTCAAAAATGCTTATCGGGCAGACGATAAAGAGATGGAGGCTAGCCAAGAAAAGGAGATGCTGGTGTGCCGGTTTGTCGTGGTGGACTTGGTGGTGGAGGTGTTGAAGTTGTGTGCAAAATGGGGATAGGGCGGTCCCGATATTGTGACGCGTGAGAGACGCGTTCCTGCCGCACCAAGACGCGACGGATTATGTAAGGTTAATATATGGGCAATCATGACCCTGGACCACATCGACTTTCAACCTCGACAATTTCCAATTTCGCCGTACACATTGACGACAACTAAGACGACGATTGCTTTTTGGACCCAACCCACAAGCATTGCAATACACACTTAGTTTTCTCGAAGTAGACACACCACTCACAATGCCGCCACGGATAACACGCGCTTCAAAGGCAAAGGGAGGCGCCGCGGCCGATGACGTCGAGACGACATCTGCAGCTTCTTCAAAAACATATACTCTCGAGGCCGAGACGGCCAACCCGCTGCGGCTGTTTGTGCTGCCCAAGAAGGCGACCGCGGACGCCCGTATTGTGACGCTGCCACACCCGCGGTATACTTCGAAGCCGACCCGTTTCCTTGTCTGCCCCGAAACGGGCGTCTACGAGTTTACACAGATTGCCAGTCCCAAGACGGCACCACGCAGTTGGCTGATTACAAAAGACGGCGAGAAGACTGGAGAGAAGAAGGAGGATGTCAAGCCAGAGGAAGAAGTTGTCGACATCACAGCAGATTTTGCCTTCTCAGCACAGACGACACAAGATGCCGACCTTTTCGTGGCCACGGCCGTTGACCCTTTGTTCCTTGTTCTTCCAGCTCTCGTTGCCGAACCTTCATTCACATCCGGCTCCGACTCACCACCACGCAACTCACGATGTCGCTCACCGTCCGACGACGCCCCCAAGACCAGCAAACGCATGTTTCTAACGGCCGATGACCACTTTGATGCTCTGCCCCAGGACGGAGGATCGCACTTGGCCCAGATTCTGCGGCACCAGCCGGCCGTGCGGGATCTGTTTACGAAGCGTATGGCCGTCGTCTGCGACACGGTGGCCGCGGGCGACGAGACCATGTACCGGCTCAATGAGGACAAGGTGCTGCTGGCACTGTTGGGCAAGGCACAGCGTACGAGCCAGCACCTGCCGCCGAGTCTGGAGGAGAAGTTTGTGACGCGGGCGCTGGAGGCACCAGTCCAAAGCATACGGTCGACGGCGGGTGTGTCGTCGGCGGCCACGAACGGCTCATCGACACCACTTTCAACGGCAGGCTCCGTCGACTCGGGTGCTGAGTCACAGGCCTCGGCCTCAACGACGGCCAGCCTTGTCTCGGAGGCGTCTGGCCTCTCGACGACATCCACGGCTGCCACATCGGTGGCTGCTGGTGAGAGCGACGATGACCTGGTGGTCCGTGCTGCTATGCAGGCCCCCGAGGAAGTTGTGGCCCTGCAGCGGCTGCGCGTGGCGTTCCAGTTCATCTGCTCGCGGTACGTGCCGCCTGCGATTACCAAGACTCTGACACAGAAGCTGCAAGGGTCGTTGTCAGCGTCGGGCATTGACTTTGCGCCACTCGACGCGTACCTGGCCAAACTGGCCCAGATGCGGCAGGCGACGGCACTGGCACGGTCAGCCGCGCTCGACTATGCGGGAGGTCGCAAGCGCACGCTGGACGAGGAGGACGACGACCGGGCGGAGAAGAAGCGCAAGCAGATGGAGGAAGAGAAGCGCAAGAAGTCGGGCGAGAGCCGGGGTGTCAAGAATCTGAAGAAGGTGAACGTGTCGGGCATGAAGAAGATGAGCGACTTTTTCAAGAAGAAGACGTGAACGTGGAGGGGGCAAGCGTTTCGAAATGAGGTCTGGTATTGCGTTTGGAACTTGGGTAATACGGCGTTTAAGGATATCAAGTGCATGTACGAATACTCTGGGCTAATGTTCATCAATTCATTATTGGGTTCCTATTTACTGCCTAACTTTCTTTTGTATTATGTCTCCTCATATGCCTACCGCACACCACGCCCACTGGCTCGCGTTCCTCTTGGTAAGCCGCGGCCAATATTGGATCCGCTGCGTGCGTTGCCGCTCACACTTGTGCTGTTGCTCCGGGTCACGCCACTGAACGTGGTCGTGCTGCCGGTCCCTGGCGCCGTAGTGCCAATGCGACCACCCCGTGTAGATGTTGTCCCATACGTCGTCCGCCCGACGCCTCTCGTGGTGCCAATGCGCACGCCGCCTCGCAGGCCCCGGCCCGTCGACGAGTACCCCCTTGTTGAAGATGAAGATGCAGACGGAGCTGCCAGCCGCCGGCGCTCCTCTTCCTCGGCCTTGCGCTTGGCTTCGTCGCGTTTGCGTTGTGCTTCCGCAGCGCGCCGCTCCGCCTCCTGTTGGCGCTGCAAAGCCTCTGCCTCGAACGCCTGCAAGTCCTGTGTCGCGCCTTGCCACTGCGGATCGAGCAACAGTCGCTGGTTGTGCTCGGTCTGCGACAGCAGACGCGTCCATGTGTTGAGGAGGGCAGAGGCGTTGCCGACCGTCTGGGCGACCGTGCTCATGTTCCCCCGCGACTGCTCGAGTGTGCCGATGACGCCCTCAATCACCTTGTTGATCTGGCGCACACCCTCAAGCTCGCGCTGCAGAGCGGCTTCGCGTGCTTCTTCAGCATCAAAGGGATGTGTCTGTTGTTGTTGGTGTGTAGGTGGTGTCCGCTGCGGCGTCTTGTCCGTAGGTGTCTTGGGAGTCTTTGGCCGCTCGTCGCGGGTGTCGCGGGTGTAGTACGCCGGCTCCTGGACGGGCGACGACGAGAACAGGTCGGAGCTGTCCATGGTGTATATGTGGGTAGGTGTGATGTTTTTTCGTCGCCCGTATCGTATATCGTGGGGCCTCCCCTCGCTGAATGACGTGGGACTGTCGTCGTTTGTTTGTGTTTCGTTGTTTCGCAGTTCTTTGTTTCGACACGTGCGTTCACCCCTTGCCCGCAGCCTCACTGCGCCCTATGTCGTATGTCGTACTCTGTCTGCCGTGTCAACCTGTTTGCGGCTTACTTGGGTCTCTTGGGTCCTGAGATGACGTTTTGTTTTGTTTCGGGATCCTCCCTTTGCCTCTGGAGTAGCCCCCAGTTCGCGGTTCCTCTGGGTTCCTCTTTGTGCTCCCTGCGTCTGATGGTCCTTTTGCTAGGCCTCTCTTGGCTTGCCGTTGGGTTTCGAAAGGTAGGTAGGCGGGGCAAGCAAGGCTGCATTCACCTATTGTGCTCCCTCGTTGCTTATTGTACTTGTTGTGCTGGTGTGTTTTGCTTGCAGCTTTGCTGTGGTGTGTATTGTGCATTGGTGCGGTCGTACCTGCTAATCGCGCCCCCTCATTGGCCGTTCCTGCCCAACGTCCCGACCAACAAACAGTCCAAAGGCGGCCCCTTGCGCGGTTGTCCTCCCAAAGACGCGTTCTCGACGCGTCAGTTTCGCACCATCTTCAACTTGACGGCCTGCGGGAAATTGGCCGCGAGTGGGTCTCCACTTAAACGTGCAGGAAAAATGGGAGGAAAGCGTGCAATGTTTCGCAGTGCTCCTGCCTGGGACAGAAGGACAAAGTGGAGCCCTTAAAGGCCAGCAAAGCCCAGCAAAAGCCTGCAAAGCAACCCCCTGTGGACCCGCCGTTCCACCAAACAGCGGCAGTCGAAGCATCCCCAGCCACCGAATTCCTCGATTTTTCTGCTTTTCCCGCCTTTTTTGCCCAAACCCCAAGGTCTTTCCACTTTCCGCCCCGTCATCGTCACCACTCAACACAAACATCGCCAGTTTCTTTCTCCTCCCAACTTCTTTTTTCTGCATTCTCGCTGTTGACGAATTCTGCTTCTTAATATTCATCTTTACTGCATCGTATCGCCGTCGCCGTTAGCACTCAACACTATTGACATCCTTTTTGCGCGACTGCTTTGTCCTCCCCCCCTTTTCTGCTTACTATTTTTTCGCTTTTCTGCTTTTCGCCGTTGCGACTAGCAAAACAGGATCAAAACAGAGATCAGCGACGCCAGGGCGCCTGCGACAAAACGACTGTTCTCGACCTCCCGCTACCCTCTCAGACATCCCGGGGTCCTCTTGTTTCCATCAGCATCTGCCTGTTATATCTCTCATCCATCATATTCCAAAGATATCGACAGCCTCATCAACCATATCGACCTCAAAAGAACGTCGAAAGAATCCCGTTGCTCAGTCGACCCAGCTTGATTTGTTTGCTTCATCAACACTATCACGCGCGCGCGCACGCCAGCATTCACGCTCTCTTACGCAGACCTACCTCCATTCACCGCCCTACCTACTTCTTCACCTCTTCACACCCGCCACCATGGCGACCACACCGATAGTTGCGGCCACGCCGTCGCCCCCTCCTCATATTCACACACCCAACACACCGCGTCTGGGCTTTGCCGACTCCTGGGAGCCCTTCTCGCCGCGCAAGTCGTCGCGTATCGCCGCTGCTTCTAAAAACAACAGCAGCAGCAACAACACATCAAGGTCCGCATCGGCTCGCACACCATCGCCGTCTGCGAATGTCCGTCGTGCCGTTCGCCCGCCACGCTCGCCAAAGGTCTCTAAGCAAGCACCCCCACCGGCACAGCACAGCCTGCAACAGCGCCCACAACACCTCGATATTGCAGCGTTCTCCCCGGCACCGACGCCAAGGAAGAAGCGCGCCATGCCCACTGCGCACTTTTTGAGCCCCGAGGACGCTTTCAAGTCGAACAAGAAGGCTGCTGCCGGCGAGAGCAGCAGCACTTTCAGCCGCATGGGTGCAGGCATGCTGCCCACCCCGGCCAAGACGCCAAGTAAGAAGGTTCACGCCGCTTCACAAAACGAGTCCAACATCGCCGCCATCGCTCGCAACCTGTTCCACCACAACGACGTCGACGAGGTCATGGCATCGCCCAGCAAGACCCCCTCTCGCAAGGGCAAGAAGTACACGGGATTCTCGCTCGAGAGCTTTGCGGTGGTCGAGGACGAGGAGCCCATCCCCATCTTCACCGACTCTCAGGACCGTGTGCCCGAGGCCGACAGCAGTGCAGAGAACCCCTTCTTTGGCGATAGCGCCGCCACTGCCGCTGCTGCCGCGCCCTCTACCTCGACTGAGCCTGCACGCCGTCGTAGCAAACGCAACCAGGTATCAATCCCGGGCGAAGGCAAGCTGACCGTCGAGGAGGCTACTCGCCGTGAAGACGGCCTTGTCTACGTGTTCCGTGGCAAGAAGATCTTCCGCAAGTTTGAGGACGCCGCCGACGCACAAGAGGAGGATATCCTCGATGGCATGGGCAGCAGCAACGGTGGCAAGGGCAAGCGCATGACGCGTTCGGCCATCAAGCCGCGTCTGCTCTTCCCCCGTGAGGATAGCAGCTTCACGACGGAGACGACGCCCAACGGCGGTTCCACCGAGGACGAGGAGGCCGACACCGACATTGAGGACGGCAACCTGGTTGGCGGTGACGACGAGGAGGAGGTTAAGGAGGAGGACATCGTCGAAGACGAGCATGCCCTTACCTCTGCGCCCAACACCCCGCCGCCTGCTTCCAAGTACGCTGCGCCTGCCTCACCGCCTACCACGACTCGTGCCAGACGGTCGGGCCACAAGGCGGCCGAGGAGCTCACGCCCAAGGCGGTCGCGCCCAAGAAGCGCAGCCCCTTTGATGGCTGGCGCCAGACCAAGAGCAGTGCTTCGGCTGTTGGCCACAAGCGCACCGTCGATGCTCTCGGTTCGTCCCCGACAGCAGCCGCAGGAGCCAAGCGGAGTCGTGCTTAGTTGTGACGGCCACGACAAGTCTTCACCTTATTCTTTCTTCTTCTCATTTTCACCTTCTCCCTCTCCACCCCTTTTATAAAAATTCATAATACCGTCTTTTTTCTTCTTTTCTTTTCTTTGGTTTCTTTTTGGTTTCTTTTCTTGGTTTCTTTTTTCACTTCCTCATTGTCTGCCGGCGTTGGGGTCGACACACAGGGTTAGGGAGAGTCTCAGATTCACCACGAGCACCTTCCCTGGATTTGTTAGTATTTTAGTTTTTTATCACTTGGTCCTTTCCGATTCAATTCTTGTTTTCTTGTTTTATTTAAGGGCACATATCCAGATTGCCAGACACGACAAAGGGACGACAGATGAAGGACGATAGGGTAGGGCAGCTGAGGAAACAGAGCCTCGATATGACGGGATGAGGGATGAGGTGGACGACGACAAGGCTCGGAATAGGACGATGGGATGGAACAGGATGGGAGGAATTGTCTAGGCTTAATCAATTTGTCTCTGAACCGGCGTCATTTTGTTTGTTTGATACTGTGTGTCCGTTTTATGTTTTTCTGTTGTCTTTTCATAGAGCTGTCAACCCCAAAGCAGGCCAGTATGTCATTTTCTTTCTGCTTGTCAAATACGAAAATAATACCCATCCACACACGTCTATTTACAATAAGTGATTACTGTCTTCCTTGCGATGCCGAAAGTGTTGTCAGTGTTTTCTCGTCAACCCCCAATGTTGCAAACTGTCAAGCTTGCTCAACACTATTATCGCATATCTTTACGGGTTGAATTAATTTTGAACTTATTTGCATCATTCACATCAGTCTCCCCTCCTTCACGGCATCTTCCGACGCCGGTTATGAATCTCCGCACGTCAATAGCTGTTAGTACATATGCGGGGTACGGTTTCTTGGTTTCTTTTTTGGCGTCGTTGGCGTTGAAGATTTGACGCGCGATAGCACCGAGTATCGAGACACCGTGGGCGACTAACAAGAAGCCGGGGTCGAAATGCGAATGTTTGGAGAAGTTGGGGCAGCTCAGAGCTTGCTTCGCCCACGTCACTTTGACGTTCTCTTCTACGGTGTTTTCTTCTATCTTTCAACTCTGACTTCACGACACTTCCTACGATCTACGATCTACCGCTTCCTTTTACCTTTGCCACCGTCCTTTATCTACACATTTCCACGATGGCCAACGCAAACGCCCCAGCGGCCAAGATGCCCAAGTTTGAGCTGCCGGCCGAGCCCGCTCCGTCCGTCTCTTCGATTGATGCGGCGACCATGTCACTGTTCGACCTGAGCGGCAAGACTGCACTCGTGACGGGTGCTAATGGAGGCATTGGTGGCGGTATGGCCCGTGGCCTCGCGGACGCAGGCGCCGACATTATTATCTTCCAGATCCCGGGCGAGCAGTCCAACTTCCACAGCGAACTGGCCACTGCCACAGGGCGTAAAGTCCTTGTTTATGACTGTGACATGGGCGACTCGGCTGGCATCCGGCAGGTCGTCCAAAAGGTCCTCGACGATGGCCACAACATTGACATTCTGTGCAATGTGGCCGGCATCACCAGCGGATCCATCCCGATCCTACACGAGACCGATACCCACAAGGACGCCATCATCCAAATCAACTTCAACGCCGTCTGGATTTTGTCACAGTGTGTCGCTCGGCACATGGTCGAGCGCGGCGAGGGCGGCAAGATGATCAATGTGTGTTCGCTGGCGGCCTACAAGGCCATGACGACCTTCTCAGTGTACGGTCCCATAAAGGCAGCCGTGGCACAGCTAACCAACTCCTTTGCCAACGAGTTTGGGCCCTACAACATTCAGGTCAATGCCATCTTCCCGGGCTGGATCCACACTGCGCTGGCACAGCGGTACGTCGACGATCCGGAGACGAACGCCAAGATTATGAGCACGATCCCGGCACGGCGCTGGGGCAAGCCGCAGGACTTCCGGGGCGTCACCGTGTTTCTGGCTAGCAGTGCGAGCGACTATGTCAATGGGGCGCGCATCTTTGTCGATGGCGGTGCTCACAGCATGTGAGATGGCTGAGAAGATAGGATATAGACGAACTATATTATCTGTTTGTTAACAAGTTTTAATAAACGAAAAAAATAGAACATTTGCAGCATAAATTCTGGGCTGAGTTGACGCAGAGACAATTGCATTCATGGAAGCATGTCAACACTGTCGATATCTTGATATAGTGAAGAGGAGATGTCTTTAGCCATTATCAGTTGACTTGAAGTTGGGGAAAAAATAGAGAACCCGAACGGAATGGGCTAAGAAATTTAACCTTACCCAATATCAACAAACAACCACCTCCGTACGAGGGCAGACTGATTTTGAGACAACTCACAAGACGACGGGATAGATGCTTCTGGCATTCATAGCTATTCGTCGTGAGCCCGCCTTCTAAACTCCTTTTCTTGATACGTATCAAAGAAGTTGTTTGTTAAGGGGGTCATGACTATGCAATACAAGTTAAAGACAATAGAAGCACATCTAGATCTCGTGCGAAAAGACCCACCCAAAGCTACGTTCTCCAACCAGAACTCTGTCCATGTGTGTGTACAATTGTAAGACCACACCTTTAACGCATAAATGTTTAAGCAGACAGCTTCTCCACGGAAGCCCCGGTGCTCGGCAATGCCGCCTATGCCCGCGAGGGAGGTCGAGTCGACATTCTCGGTAGTCACGAGGACCGAGACTGGTAAAAGAATTGGTCTTCTGTGAATCTCGTTTGGACATGAATCTCACCACAATCGTATGCTATCAAAAGCGGCCAGGATTCAGTCTCGTCTTCAGTCTCGTTGATATTCGTGATCATGGTGGCGTCCATAGAAACCCATCCAGACCGACGCCTCGTCTTGGTGCTCTTGGTGTTCTTGGTATTCACCTTGTCTCGTTGCACTATCGTCAAATGGCAACAAGGCAGAAAGGCAACGAGGCAAAGAGCCGAGTCGTTCCTTCGAAAAGACTACGAGAAATACAAGTGGCACGGCCTACAAATAGCATGGTGTGGTCCCTCACATTTGTGGAGGCTGTATTGCTTGCGTCGTTTGGCAGCTGGGTGACGACATCGTCCATTTTTGGGGTGTCTATTTAGCAATTTAGCATTATCTATCTCCTGTGGTTCAAGCAAAGAATTCGTGGGCAGATGAAGGATGTTGAATGATGGCCAGAGGAATCGTCAGACTGATCAACAAGCAGGGCTGGGATAGGGTGTATGCATCCGTTGAATGGAAAGCTTGATCACTGACAGAATGGAAAAAGAAGAGACGAGTAAGTTGAGAAAATAGGACAGAAAAAGGACGGTAAAACACGTCAAAACCAGCGAAGAAAAATGAAAGACAGAAAAGAAAAGCAGGAGGACAACCGTCTTCTTTCGGTCACGACAATATCAACGTTTTGACGCCATCACTCCGTTTTGAATCCCGGGGACAGAGGCCGGGCGGGGGCACAAAATATCCAATCAAGTGTTATGGAGCGGTGGTAATAAAACACAAGAGAAAAGAACAGAAAAGAAAAGGAAGACGACACAGGACAAAAAAGAAAGCTTGGCTCTAGCTGCACTTTAGCGGTGCTCGGCTACACCTATAGCGTGGCCGGGGAGGGGGGTGTTCCGCTAGAGCTTAGTGGAGACAGTCTTAGTGCGCTTGTCTTTTCTTTTTTCATCTTCTCTTCGGGGTCTATTTTCTTATTTTCACCTGATATTGCAGACTCTGCCAGCCCCAAATTACACGTTCAAAACGTCAAATCTCCAATACGAAGTCCTTGCAATGTGAATCATTTTCGAGTGTTCCCTTGGTTTTCCAAAGTGGTGTCTACAGCGGGGAAATTGCTCCTGTGATTTCTCCCTTCTCCGTGGGCCGCAGCCTATGAAAGTAGTAATATAATCAGACGATAAATTCAGAATTAAATGAAAGACCAGACCAGATTTTATTCCAAATAAATCAAACAAAAGTCGACGGACCAGGAACCCTCCCGACATCGGTGTATGGTGAAGCCATGTTTTGTTGGACGACGCCCTTTAGCATCGGGTCTAAGTGATCAGGTGACTCAAGCCGGTCGTGCCTTCCGTAACCTCATCCGGATATCGTGCTTGTAAATTTAGCTAGACAACCAGACTTCAACTCATATCAACCTCATGACTCAACATCTACATCACGACAACAAGCAAACACAACACATTCATCCGCACACAGCACTCAAACACGTCATGGGCGACTTCACGTCTGTACCCACGGTCGACTTTGGCCGCCTCAACGACCCGGCCACCCGTGCCGACGAGCTGCCCAACCTGGCCGATGCCCTCTTCCGCGTTGGCTTCTTGTATCTCGTCAACACCGGCGTCGAGCCTCTGATGGAGGAGCTGCATGGCCGTCTGCCGGATGCTTTCTCTATCCCCGAAGTAGAGCGTGAGCGCGTTAACATGCGCAACTCGCCGTCCTTCTTGGGCTACACGGCCCTCGGTGCGGAGACCACGGCCGCGCGCACAGATTTGAGAGAGCAGTATGACTTTGGTCTCTTTGGAAGTCGTCCAGGAGCCGAGCTTGGTGCCTCGATTCCAGAAAAGAAGCCCGACAGCCCGGCCTGGAAGTCTCTCGAGGGGCCGAGCCAGTATCCCGCGTTGCCCGGCTTTCAAGAAGCCGTCGAGACGTACATGGCCGCTCTGGACCGTGTGTCACGTTCGTTTCTGGGCTTCGTCGCTGAGTCCTTGTCGCTGCCCACAGACACTTTTGACGATTTCCTGGGCAACATGCACCGCCTCAAGCTCGTCAAGTACCCTCCCACCCCGGTTGGCCAACCGGGCCAGGGTGTCGGCCCACACAAGGACTCGACGGGCCTATTCACCTTTTTGTCCCAAGACAGTGTCGGTGGTCTCCAAGTCCTCAGCAAGGGCGGCGAATGGATTGCCGCGCCGCCCATCCAGGGCAGTCTGGTTGTCAATGTCCAGCAAGGCTTCGAGGCCATCACTGGTGGTGTGTGCCCAGCTACGACGCACCGTGTGGTCTCCCCGCAAGGCACTACGACTCGCTACAGCGTTCCCTTTTTCCAGGCTGTGCGTCTCGACTTGACGACGGCTGAACTGAAGGCGTCGGCTGCCCACATTGTGGCACGCATCCCCGTCACAGATGACCGCAAGAAACGTGCTGTCGACGTTCCCAGCGAGTTCCTGTCGCCCCTCTTCTCCTGCGTAGGTTTTCTTTTCTGTCCTCGCTTCGCTCGCTTTCTCGTTTTTTTACTAACATTCCAGTTTGGCGAGGCACAACTTCGCAATCGCGTCATCAGCCACCCC